>JAUELO010000271.1:3542568-3555556 GCA_032357855.1 Amphibolips quercusostensackenii | reverse complement strand
TATAAATTTAACTTTTTTGATTGAAATATAAACTATGACACTTTTTGTTGTAAATTTATCGTTTTGGTTTGAAAATTGAAGTTTTTTGTTAAAAATTTTATTATTTTGCTGAAAATTTAAGTATTTTGTTGAAAATTCAAGTATTTTGTTAAAAAGCCATCTTTTATAGTAAAAAGGACATTTTTTGTTTAAAATAAATTACTAAATTTGAAAATTTAAAATTTGCATCTGAAATACTGTTTTATTCCGTTTACAAAAGATTTTATGTTAAAAGTATTTCAAGATTAAAATGCTGGTATATGTATATTAGTGATCAAGGAAAAAGGAAATTAGAGAAAAATCAAGGAATTTTGAAAATGAAGTTCTCGGATACCCTGCCTCATTCTACTAGCAATAACTAGTAAAAAAATTTTGGAAACTAAAAATTACGTACAGCAAGAGGAGAGGGGGCGGGTAGAAATATTTTGTTACAATTTGTTACAGGAGGAAGGGGGGGGGGGTCTCAGAGAGGGCCTATAATCCGTTATGTAATTTAAGTATGGCCCCTAAGCATGGACTGGATTTCGAATATAAGAAGGTAAAATAAAAATTTGGTTTGAATTATTGTTCAGATTCATGGACTTTCGGGAATTTAAAAATATCTTGTAATATAATTTGTAAAAGCTACCTAAATTTAACATATTTTTTTATCTAATTGTTTTAAAAAATGCGAAATGTGTATGAAAGGTTCCATACGATGTAAAATTATACCTGAAAAAAACTTGAGATACCTGGAAAAGTCTTAGAATCGTCAGGAAATTTGTTTTCTAAGATTTGAGTAAACATTTACCTAAATGTATTTTTTTACATTTCAGAACGAGGCTCGCACTCAAAATCACCAAGCCGTGATTGACGAAAGCAAACGGGATAATCTGCCTAAAAATTGGGAGTCCCGAAAAAGACAAGCAGATTGGATTCTGCAAGACGAAGCTGCAAGGAAAGATGCAGAAGAAAAGGTAAGCGAAATAAAAAAAAAAGTAAAAATGTAACATGAAAAATTGCGCATATTATTTTCATGATACAAAATTGATAAAGAAAAACTCAAATCATTGCAAAAATTAATTGTTTTAGGGATTGGATTACGACAGAACGAAGCTTTTAAATATGGGCGCCCTGGAAGCGCAACAGATCGCTAGAAAACAAAAAAAGAAGAATCCCGATCCAGGATTTTCGGATTACGAGCAGGCGACGATACGACAATATAATCGGAACATAAAAGGCATAAAGCCAAACATGGAGGCGTATGAAGAGGCTAAAGAAAAATTGGGACCGGCTTTCTATGGCGACCGTAATACGATTTTGCATGGATTGGTCGAGGACAAAAAGGATGCCGTGGACAAAATGGTTGAAGATCTTGAAAAACAGTAAGATTTATTATTTATTTTTAATTCAAGAATTTAAATTTCCTATTCTAAAATGTTTGCGCAGCAGAGCTTGTTACATTTATTCTCAGGGTGGCGACTTGTCCGGGAATTTAATTAAAAAACTGGGAATTTATTTCTGATCGCAGTGAAATTCAATTTTTTATTATTTAAATAATTTTGGTCATTTAGAAAAGTGATTTCTACTTTATCTACAGTTGTAGGGTATAAAAGTGTGTTTATTAGGTTACGGATTCATTTACTTATTTAAAAATTTAACTATTTGGTTGAAAGTTAAACTCGTGTATTAAAAATAAATTTTTTTATTGAACATTCATAATTTTAATTAAAACTTCATCTCTAGTTGAAAATGTAATCAATACTTTGTTAAAAATCAATTTTTTGATTTACAAATTCAACTATTCCAGTAGAAAATTTAACTGTTTTGCTGAAAATACGTTTTGTTGTGAAGGATTAGATTTTTAAGAGAAAATTGGACTATTCTATTTTTGGTTAAAAATTTATTTTCTTCCTCTTTTTAAAATTGTTATTTTTGTCTCTAATGAGCCGAAAAGTAAGGTGGTTTGGAAGTCTGTTTTTTAATTGTAAATCTTTTTCATGCTTTTTTAGCCTAAAATATTTGTTCATAAGAAAATAGATTTCTGTTCGATTTTAATTAAAAAATTTATCTTTTTTTAATGCAGTTTCTACTATTTCGCTGAAAATTAACATTTTTTACTTTAAATTCAACTATTTGTTTGAAAATGTATGTACTTTGTGGAAAATTCGCCTTTTTACAGAAAATTAATCTTTATGGTTAAAAATACCTCTTTTTCATAAAAATTTCAACTATCTCAATTAAAGGTTCATCATTTTAGTTGAAAATTCATCGGTTTGGTTGAAAACTCATTTCTTCAATTGGAAATTCAACTGTTCCATTTTTAGTTGAAATCGATCTTTTCTAGTTCAAAATTTAACAATTTGAATGAAAATTAGTCTTTTGCAATAGAAAATTAAACTGTATTGTTAAAAATACACGTATTTTGTTAAAAATTCAATTTTTTTATAGAAAATTATGTCCTGCTTTGAAGATTAATCTTTTTGTCTGAAAATTCTTCTTGTCGGTTGAATATTCAAGTATTCCAGTTGAATATTTACCATTGTACTTGGTTGAAAATCCATCTGTTAGAATGGAAATAAAATTTCTTAGATAAAAGTTCCACTCTTTGTTAATTTTTTTATTTGAAGATTCATAATTTTAACTAAAAATTTCTTTCTTGCGTTTAAAAGTAAGCTATTTGATTGAAAAATGGTTTTTTCTTTGGATGAAAAGGAATTTTTTTCTGAAAATTTAACTATTATGTTGAAAATTATTTTTGTTTTTTAACTGAAAATGTAACTACTGTGCCAGTTGAATATTCTATAATATTAATTAAAAATCATTTCTTTTGTTGAACATTCAGTTTTTGACTCAAAATTCAATTATTCAATTTTTGGTTGAAAAATGATCGTTTTGAGTTGAATATTCGTCTTTTTGGTAGAAATTAATCTTCTTTGTTGAAAATTAATCTTTTTGGTCTAAAGTTCAATTATCTCATTTAAATATTCATCATCTTAGTTGAATATTTCATAGTCTTGGTTAAAAATTCATCTGTTCATTCATTTAGATTAAAATTTCATGACTTAGGTTAAAAATTAATTTTATTAACTAAAAATGTAACCTTTTTGAACTGTTTGGTTGAAAAGTTGTCTTCTTTAATTGAAAATTCATGTTTTTTTACATTATATTTTCTGGTAGAAAATTAATCTTGTTGTTTGAAAATTCAAGTACTTCAGTTAAATATTCATAAGTTCAATTGAAAGTTTATATTTTTTGATTGAAATTCAATTATTTCAACTAATTTTTCTAACTGAAAGTTTAATTTTTCCATTTTTGTCGAAAATTTATATTTTTTATTGGAAAATTCATGTATTTGTTTAAAAATTTAGTTACTTAAAAATTTTCCGCTCTCTTGGGTTAAAGGATGTTTAGAATAAATGTGATAAATTAAAATAAATGTTTGAGTTTTGCGCCAAATATGAACATTTTAATTTTATTTGACTGGGAAAATTGAACAACTTGACCGGGGAAAACCGGGAAAAACCGGGAAATGATCGGGAATTGGGAATCGTCTGCCGAATCTTCACCGTGTAATTTTTCCATTAAAAAAATTTAATCTGTAAGGAAAAGTGCTAATTTTGATGCATATAACAATTGGACAGTAATTAATTTAAAACAACTTGAAATTTGAATAATTTAACTTCTAACTTAAGGTAGTTGTCGTAACAAAAACCAGATCTCTGAAAAAGATAATTTTTAATACTTTTAAGAAGGAAAATAATATTACTGATGATGTAATTTCAAAGAAAAACATTGATTTTAATACAAAAATATTAAAACCTACAAAAAAATTATTTTAACCATGTTTTCTGCAATTAATTTTTTTCTTAATATAGATTCGTCTCACTTCTTTAAAGATGATTTAATTTCAATAAGTCATGCCTAATTTTTTGGCGTAAAACATTTTCTACAATTCTATTGTTTCCAAATTTGAAAGTAAATTGATCTATGGATGAAATCGTTTAAACCATTTTTGAAAAGAAAATATTTTTTAAACCGATAACCATGTTTGAAAATTATTAATTTTTTTTTCAAACTTGGAAACATTAGAGTTGTATGGAATGTATTCCCAAAAAAGCCATTATTAAAATTCAAACATTCATAAAAAATTGGTAAGAAGTCACAGTAAGAAAAAATTCCATTATAAAAACTGCCTTAAAATTACCTAAAATGACATAATTTTATTCATATAAAATTTTGCAGTTTAATTTAAAATTGTTCAGTTAAAAAGCGTTAAAAGATTCCATTTTGTACATATTTGAGTATTTGAATTACACGTTCCTAAATTTTAAATTTTTTTGTTGTTTTAATTTTAAAGTTTTAAAATTCAAAAGAGAGACACTTAAAGTGCTTTAATTGGCAGTTCAGTTTTGATTGCTTTAAATGAAAAAAATGTAATTTCAATGATTGTGAATAATTGTTCCGAACCGGAAAAAATCCAGAAAATGACCAGGATTTTTTTCTTGATTAAAACGACCACCCTGCTTTAGTTATCTAAAGGAAATGATGAAGATTTGTTCTAGATAAGTTTAGAAAAACTTTAGACCACAAATTTTGACGAATTTTCTTATATTTTCTGTTGCAGAAACCTGATAAGAAAAAGAAGGAGTCTAAGGAAAGTGCCAAATACACCATAGATACTCCTAACGGCACGAAAAAAGATGTCAAGTGTCCAATGCCAGATGCCTACAGTCCACAATTTGTTGAAGCTGCTTGGTATTCCTGGTGGGAGAAAGAAGGGTTTTTCAAACCAGAATACGGTGT
Organism: Amphibolips quercusostensackenii; assembly: GCA_032357855.1. Classification (NCBI taxonomy): domain Eukaryota; kingdom Metazoa; phylum Arthropoda; class Insecta; order Hymenoptera; family Cynipidae; genus Amphibolips; species Amphibolips quercusostensackenii. Next base: position 3,550,732 of record JAUELO010000271.1, on the reverse strand, counting down.
AGGTATTTTAATTTAAATTTCAGCTTTCCTGAATTATAAATCTAAAGTCTATGAAAAAAAATAAAAACATTAAAGTCAAAAACTGTAAAGTCTGTAAAGAAATTCTTTGGGATTCCTTTAATATTTAATATTTCTTTAAATTCGTGATATTGCTTCTTGATTATACTCTTCTATTTACAGAGGAAGAATCTACAGGAGGAAAATCCAAATGGAAAATTCGTGATGATGATTCCACCTCCAAATGTGACTGGTGTTTTGCATTTAGGACATGCTTTGACTAATGCAGTCGAAGATGCGATCACAAGATGGTTAGTCTTTTTTAAAATAAGTTAATTAACTGAAAATGTTCACTTTAATATCAGAAGAAAATTTACCATGACTGTTGAATTTAATTATTTAAATTAAATTTTTTATAATTCGAAATATAATAAGCGCGCTGAAAAGAGGTACGATGCAAAAAATTCCGCCAAGTAAAAATTTATGAGTAGAATCAACGTAGGAATTGTTTGAAATTGGAATCATTGCAATTAGAGTTTGCTAAGTAACTTTTAAAGATATCTAATTTTTGGAATTTATTAAATTAAAAAAAAATACAGAAACGAGAGTGTATTCAGGGTGTCTACTTGAACCCTGGAAAAAAATTCTGTGACAATTCCAGATTTTTTCTAGGTATCTCAAGTTTTTTTTAGGTACCTATAATTTTCCATAGTAGGGAGCCAATTAAATATTTGGCCTTTTTTAACAATCCGATCAGAATATTTCTAGTATTATTATAACTTCTTTCGAGAGTTTATTATAAATAATGTTATTTTTCAGTTTCTAGGGTTTCAATTAATATGCTTAATTTAGAAAGCTTTGACGAATTAAATTAAAGATATTCTTAACCATCGTTTGATTAAATAATTAAATAATAATAAATAATAATTTTTATTTTACCTTATACTTAAAATTTAGTGAATATTTATGTAAAATTAGTGTGAAATTCAATTTAAACCGCCTCAAATTCCTAACTTTTCAAGTAAAAATATTTCGGTATCAACAAGACAGATGAATTTTTAACCAAATAGTATAATTTTTGACTAAAAAGATTTAATTTTTTACCAAAAGAAATCATTTTTCAACAAAATACATGATTTTTCAACGAAAGAGTTAAGCTTTCAACTAAAAAGACAAGTTTTCAACCAAAAATGGAATAGCTAAATTTTCATCTAAAATAATGAATCTTTAAATAGAATAATTGAATTTTTGACCAAAAGTATTAATTTGTAATCAAGAGGATTAATTTATACCAAGAAAGATAATTTTTCAACTAAAGATTGAATAGTTAAATTTTTAGTTAAAAAAATTAATGTTCAACCAAAGAGATAAATGTTTAACTAAAATTATGAAATATTTAACTGAAATAGTTGCATTTTCAGTTTTTAACAAATTTATTTAAAAAAACTTATTTTCAACAAAATAGTTAAAGTTTCAACTGCAAGAGTTGCATTTTCAGTTAAAAAAAAATAATTTTCAGACAAATAAAAAACGAATCGACTTATAACATAAGTTAAATTTTTAACTAAGATTTTTGAGTTAAGAGAGAGAAAAATTGCAAACATATCGTTGAATTTTCAACTAAAATAATGAATATTTAACTGGAATAGTTGAATTTTACACAAAAAGATGAATTTACAACTGAAAATATGAATCTTTAACTGTAATAGTTGAGTTTTCAACCGAAAGGATAAATTTAAAAAATGTTATAATTAAAAAATAACAATTATAATTATATAATAAAAATAAAATAAAAATTTTAATAATTAAAAAAATAAATTAAATGTAAAAAAAAAAACTAATTTTCAATGAAAAGTTAGATTTTCAACTAAAGTGATGAATCTTAAATTAAAATGTTCAAGCTTCAACTGAAATAGTTGAATTTTAAACGAAAAATATGAATTTTTAATTAAAATGATGAATCTTTATCTAGAATAATTGAATTTTCAACAAAAAAAAATAATTTTCAACCAAGAGTATTAATTTATACCAAAAAGACGAATTTTTAACTAAAAATAATTTTTCAACTAAAAATTGAACAGTTAAATTTCTAGTTAAAAAAACTAGTGTTCAACCGAAGAGATCAATTTTTAAATAAAATGATGAAATATTTAACTGGAATAGTTGATTTTACAGTAAAGAAAAAAATTTCAGCCAAATAAAGAACGAATCTTATGCAAAATAGCTCACTTTTCAACCAGAGATGAATTTTCAATTGAAATCATGAATCTTAAAAAAAAATAACAAAGAGTTTAACTTTTAACCAGGTAATTCAGTTTTCATTCCAAAAAAGATTATTTCTGAATGAAAAATGTACTAGTTGATATTTGAACCGAAAAAGATTTTATTTTTCATTAAAAAACAGTTGAATTCAACCAAAAAAGACGTCTTTTTAACATGAGTTAAATTTTCAACTAAGAAAGATTTTTGAGTCAAGAGAGAGAAAAGAATTTCTAACAAATTGTTGATTTTTCAACTAAAATGATGGAATATTCAATTAGAATAGTTGAAATTTTAGAGAAAAAAAAATTTCTATAAAAAAAAACGAATTAAAAACAAACTAATTTAAAAAAGGTTACATTTTCAACGAAGCTAATGATTTTTCAACTAAAATGATGGAATATTCAATTAGAATAGTTGAAACTTTAGAGATAAAAATTTCAATTAAAAAAACTAATTAAAAAAACTAATTTAAAAAAAGTTACATTTTCAACCAAGCTGATGAATTTTCAACTAAAAAAGATAATTTTTTTACCAAAAATTAAATAGTTCAATTTTTAGTTTTAAAAAATAGTGTCCAACTAAAGAGATGAATTGCAAACTTGAATAATGGAATATTTAACTGGTTTTGCACAAAATAAAAAAAAATTGATGAATTAAAGTTTCCTGAAAAAAGAATCGAGATTTTCGTCTAACAGAATTGTTCTGCAATTTTTCTATCAATCGGGTGAATAGTGTAAGTTGTAGGTGTGTCTTATTACTAAAAAATTTATTTTTTTCGTAAAAATATTAAATATCGAAAAATAATATAATCCATCAATCAAAAATTCTTGAAAGTGGATGAAGAATGTTATGCGACAGGCTGTAGGTGTGTCTAATTACTAAAAATCATACATTTTTTATATTTTCTGGATCTGCAAAATCTAGTTTACCAATTTTTTCCTTTTGATGCAAAAATACTGATATAATTTTTCTTTTATTTAAATTTTTTTAGAGGTTTTGCTAGGCCGTTCTAGGTCTGAAAAAGCATTTTTTTTGTTTTCGATTTTTGAAAAGTCTGAAATATGTGCAGGATTTCTTCTACAATATAAAGAGAATATTTTATATAATGTATAAATTTGAAAAATATATATCTAGTGATAAAAAAATCTTGAATTTCGAAATACACAAAAAATATAAATTTTTTATAGTTTAAAGATTCCTATGTTACTTTAAAAAGTATTTGGCTTCTGAAATTGACTATTTTTAACCACGAGTGACACTAATGTGCATTTTATTCATAAGAATTCAGAGTGAATTTAAAAGAATTCAAGTAAAATTCAAAATAGTTCAAATGAATTAGAAAAAATTCAAAAAATTTAATAGATTTCAATAAAATCGTAAGAATTTAGGAAAATTCAAGGAGATTCAGAGGCCTTTGATGAAATTAATAAAAATTTGAGTAAATTGAACAAAATGTAGGAAATGAACTTTCCATTGAATTGAGTAAAATAGGAGTAACCAGAATTCAGGAAAAATTCAACAGAATTGAAGTGAATTAAAAAAAATTAACAATATTAACAAAATTCATTGAATTCATTAGGTTTGGAGTGAATTTAGAAAAATTCAGGGGAATTCAAAAGAATTTGTTGAAATGGCTATGAATTCAAGGTGAGTTTAAGAATTCAAGGTGAGTTTAAAAGACTTCAGGGCGAATTGAAAGAAGCTAAAGAATCCATTGAATTTAAGGGAATCCAGTGAAGTTAGAAAAATTCAAGTAAATTGAGAAGAATTGAAGTGAATTCCAATAAAATCAAAAGAATTAAAAACAATTTCGAATAAATTAATAAGAATTCGGGGCTAATTCCAAATGAACTCAAATGAATTGCAGAAAAATAAAAAATATTCAATTGATTTCAATAAACTGGGAGTCAGTTTAGAAAAATTCAAGTGGATTCAAGAGACTTTGATAAAATTCATGAGAATTTGAGTGAATTGAACGAAATTTAGAAAATAAACAAATTTCAATTGAAATGCGTAAAGTGGAGGTGATCAGATTTCAGGAAAAATTAAACATAATTTAAATGAATTGGAAAACATCAACAATATTAATAACATTTATTCAAAAGATTTCAGGGCGAATTAAAGGAAACTAACAAATCTATTGGAATGAGTAGTATCGAGTAAATTTAGAAAAATTTAAGTAAATTTCAAATAATTCAAAAGAATTAAAAACAATTTAGCATAAATTAATAAGAATTCGGGGTGAATTCGGAACGAATTTAAATGAATTGCAAAAAAATAAAAAATATTTAATTGATTTCAGTAAAATTAAAATAAATTTAGAAGAATTCAAGGGCATTCAAGATAATTCAATGAAATTGATACGAATCCGAGATGAATTAAAAAGAATTCAGAACAATTTACAAATAATGTAGGAGAATGCAACATTATTGCTAAGATGCAAAAACATTCCATTGCATTCAAATAAATGGGAGTGAATAGAAATCTGATGAAATTCACAAGAGTTCAAATTGAAATTGAAAGTCTTCAGGGTAAATTGAAAATTTGAAAATCCAAAAAAGGTCCATTAAATTCAGTAGTTTTTTAAAGAATTTAAAGGAATTCAGAATTCGAAGATCACTGAAGTGATATTTTAAATATACAAACTTTAAATAAATAAAAATATTTATAAGTATAAATATTTTTAATTTATTCATTATGGAGGATATTTTCTTCATACTTTAGAAGAAATGCGGTGCATATTATTTCAAGAAAAAAAATTTTTAGGGGCCACTTCAAATCATTATTTATAATAATATTGCAAATTTTTACATTTTAAGCCAGATATGTTAGAAATTTTGTTTGGTTTATTTCACTAAATTTAGGCTTATTCCTCAATAAATAACTAATTTTTTTTAGGGGTGAAGGAATTTTTAAGCCTTAAATTTGTAGTTTTTTAAGATCAAAAACTAAGAAAATTTATTTTCAAACCCAAAACGACCTCTAAACAATTTTTTCTAAATAAAATAAAATTTAGGACAGTAATTTTTTTACCAAAAGAAAGAAATTTAGGGGGTAGCGTTTGTAAAATTAAAAAAGTGAATTTTTTATTGGGCACCCTGACATGTACGGTACTAGCGTTCTTTCGAGAAAATATATTTGAATTTTAACATGAATATGTTTTAGGCACGGGGGTTCGGCGAAAAATCGACACGAAAAAATCGTCACGAAAAGTCGACACGAAAAATGCGTAACTTTGACTTCATCATCTACTACGTGTCCGCTTCCAACATATTCATGTTATCACGGTTATGCATTACTTGTTTCTTTTTTACTTGTTTACTTTACTTGCTTTTTTACTTGTTTCATTTTACTTGGGGAAAAGGGAAGAAGGGGAAAGAGAAAAAGGGTAAAGGCAAAGGGAAAAAAGGAAATTGAAAAGGAGAAAAGAGGGAAAAGGGTAAAGGGAAAGAGGCAAGAGTAAAGGGGAAAAGGAGAAATGGGTAAAGAAGGAAAGCAGTAGTAGGAAGCGGAAAGTGAAAAGGGGACAGGGGAAAATGGAAAGAGGAAAAGGGCAAAAGGGGAAAGGAAAAGAGGGAAATGCAAAAGGGAAAGAGAAAGAGTAAATTGTAAAGGGAAAAGAGGGAAAGGGTCAAGAGGAAAGAAAAAAGTGGGAAGTGGAAAATTAAATGGAAAGGGGAAAGAAAAAGGGGAAAATTGGTAAGGGAAATAAGAAATGGGTAAAGTAGGGAAAGGGGATAATGGAAAAGGAAAAGGAAAAGAAGGAATTGGTAAGGGGAAACGGGGAAAAGTGGGAATGAGGGACAGCAAAAAAGGGAAAGAAGCAAGAGGTGAAGGAAAAGAGGGGAAAGAGATATGGGAAATGTTAAAGCGGAAGGGGAAAAGGGAAAAAAGGATAAGTGAAAAGGAGACAGGGGTAAAAGGGAAAGGGAAAGATGAAAAGGGGAAAACGGGAAAAGAAAAAGAGAAATGGGGAAAGGGTAAAGGAAAAATAAAAAGGGGAAATGGGGAAGAAGAAATGAGAAAAGGGCAAAAGAGCGAAAGGGTTGAAGGGTGAAAGGGAAAAGGAACAATGTGAAAGGTTAAAGCGGAAGGGAAGTGGTCAAAAGGGGAAAGAGAAAAAGTGGAAGAAAGGGGAATATTATGAATAATTTATAGGTGAATTCAATATAATATTTTTTTAGAATATTTATAATTTTTAGAGGAGTAGATTAAAAGGGGAAAGGGGGAAATGAGGCATTAGAAATTTCGACACACACACACATTTTTTTTGCAGGAATCGCATGAAGGGACGTACAACTCTTTGGAATCCAGGTTGCGATCATGCAGGTATCGCGACTCAAGTCGTTGTGGAAAAGAAACTCTGGAAGGAAGAGAAGAAGACGAGACATGACCTGGGACGTGAAAAATTTATCGAAAAAGTCTGGGAATGGAAGAACGAGTTAGTAAAATGCAAATTAAACCCTGGTTAATAATTTAGTACCAGGGATCATAGTCTTCTCCCTATTGACCGGTGTATTCTTTTTTTTAATTCTCTTTTTCCCTATTCTCGAAAAACTTTCCATTTTTCCCCTTTTTTCTTCAAATATGCGACATTCAAGGTCTAAAATGTTGCTTTTTCCGACATATACAGTATGTAGTCCGGATATAACAGTGTGCAGTCCGAAATCAAAAAATCTGCAGTGGAAAATTAACTTTTTAACTTAAAAATAACTTAAAATTCATTTTCTAATTAAAGTTTACAATTTTCTAACTTAATATTTTCAGAATATTAAAAATGAACCAATTATTTTTGGTTGAAAGATATTCTTTTTGATTGAAAAGTCAACTATTATATTTTTGTTTTAGAATTCATCTTTTTTATTTGAAAATTTTTATTATTTCACTGGAAATTTAATAATTTTATTAAAAAGTTATTCTTTTTGCCTCAGAATGAACTTCTTTGTCAACAATTCATATCTCATGGTTGAAAATTCAACTGTTTTGTAGAAAATGCAACTGTTTTTTAGAAAATTTATCTTCTTGGCTTGAAAACTCAACAATATCGTTGCAATTTTTGTTTTTTCTTAACTGAAAAATTTTTCTTGATTGAAAATTCAACTACTTGATTGAAAGTTTAACTACTTTGTTAAAAAATTAATTTTTGTACTCAAAGATTTATAATTTTAGTTGAAAATTGATCTCTTTTGTTAAAAAATGATTTTTTTTCTAGTTGAAAATTATATTTTTTAAATGAAACTTGAACTATTCCATTTTTAGTTGAAAATTTATGTTTTTAGTGGAGAATTTAACTGTTTGGATGTCAATTCATATATTTTGTTGACAATTTGTCTTTTTGTTATTTAAAAATTTAAAAATTAAAACAATGTTGTATTTTAAATTGTTTTATCCTTTATGCTTTAATTGAAAAAGTTCTTAGTTAAGTCTTTTAGTTTTACTTCGTACATTAATTTTTTTTAATCGATACTGTTTTTAGTGCTTTGACTATTTCAAATAATAACCTATTGAAATGAAACAATTTTGATTTTGTGATATTAGACCAATTCTAGACGTTTTAAATCTAACAATTTCTGAATTACCAATTGTACAATTATTTAACTTGTTTCAAAAATTTTTAGAATTCTTAATATTTATAAATTTGATAATTTAGATGTTAAATTAGTTTATATTTGTATTATTTGATGATAAAAGTTCACAGACGTGAACGTGCATTCATGGAATTTTAAATGATTTCTACATATTTTAATGTATTTTTACGATTTCCAAAGATTTCAAGGGATTTTAACGAATTTCTAGGGAATTTTAGGAAATAAAATCAATTTTATTTCAAGATAATTCTAAAGATTTCAACAATTTCAAGGGATATAAAGAACATACTAAAATTTCAAAGGATTTTTAAGATTTT
>JAUELO010000271.1:3503971-3515093 GCA_032357855.1 Amphibolips quercusostensackenii | reverse complement strand
AATTGCTTGTATTTTACACAAAATAGTTAAATTTTCAGTTTAAAAATTTATTTTTAACAAAAAAAACGAATTTTCTACTAAAATTATGAATATTCACCAAAAAAATGACCTTTTGAGTAAGTAGTTCCACTTTGAATCAAGGAGTTGAATTTTCAACCAAACACTTGCATTTTGAACGAAAAAATTAATTTTATGCCAAAAAGAACGAGTTTTCAATAAAATACATAAATTTTCAACTAAATAGTTAAATTTTCATCAAAATGTTGAAGTTCTGTCCCAAAAATACGATTTTTCTACAAAACAGTTAAAATTTCATCAAAAAGGTTAAATTTCAACCGAACCAGATTCATTTTTGACCAGACAGTTGGACTTTTAACCAAAAAAAGTGAAATTTGGACAGAAAGAGGTAGATTTTCAAACCAAAAAGATGAATGTTTACCCAAATAGCTGAATTTTTCACAACAACAAAAATTTGTAAGTCTAGAAAGAAAAAAATTTCAATCAAATTGTTGAATTTTCAAGACAAAAATACGAATTTTCAATACAAGTGTTGAATTTTCAATCAAGAAGTATGACTTTAACAAAACTGTTGAATTTTTAACAAAATAATTAAATTTTGAACGAAATATTGGAATTTTTGACTAAAAAAGATTAATTCTCAACCAAAAATACAGTAGTAGACTTTTCAACTGGAAAGAATGAAATTGAAACCAAAAATATTTAAGTTTTCTTGTTGGGTTTCATTAATTTTTAGTTTTTATTTTGTTTGTTTCTAAAATTTTTTAATTTTTACAAAACACTTTATTTTTGTACCAAATATTTAAATTTTCTAATAAAGTGTTGAATTTTTAAGCGATAAAGACGAATTTTCTACAAAACATTTGAATTTTTAACCCGAAAATACGAATTTTCAACCAACAGTTTAATTAATTTTTAAGAAAGTAGTTCAGCTTTCAACCAAGTAGTAGAGTTTTCAACCTAAAAAGATGAGTTTTTAACGCAAAATGTAATAGTTGATAATTCAACAAAAAAAAGATTTTAATAAAAAAAAATTTTGACATAAGAAAGGTGAAATTTCTACAGAAAAAGATGAATTTTCAATAAAAAAAAAACAATTTTAGCCAAGAAAAAAAATTGTAATAAAATTGTTGAATTATGAAACCAAAAAAAACGAATTTTCAACAAAACAGTTAAATTTCCAACCAAGAATTTTTATTTTTTAAAAAAATTGTTTAACTTCCTACAAAATAATTTAATTTTTAACCAAACGATAACATTTTTAACCAAAAAACATGAATTCTCAACCAAAAATTTAATAATAGACTTTTCAACTGAAAAGAATGAACTTTCAATCAAATATAGTCGAATTATTTGATTGGGTTTGATTAATCCATTTCGCATTTAAGTAGAAACGATAAATAAATATGAATTTTAATAATTTATAGATTGAAGAATAACACTTTGTGATTCCGGACTATATGCTTTCTAATTCGGACTACACATAAGTTTAATACTTGACAAATTTTATGACACTGGTTTTTTCAAGTTTGCAGCACTGTTTACAGTATCTTTGATCTCCGAAGTGAGTCCGTGCCCTGCAATTACAATAATTTAATTTGAACTTCAGTTTTCAACTCACCAAATAAAAAATGTTAGTTCTAAATGCTTTTTTTAAATTTGAATAACCGGGTGAAAGTTTTGAACCCCGTCAAATGAGCAAGAATTTTTTTCTTACATTTAAGTGGCCACCCTGAAGAAGAAACTTGACTAAAATTTTGTCATGTTGAGATTCTTTTTTTTGCTATTGTAATAGAATTGCACGAATGGGAAAAAGGCAGAGGTGGTGGGAGATAGCGAGTGGTTTCTTTCGACGCTAAATGAAAGATGTATTCGAGATGCTTTAGATGAATATTTAGCGGAATATTCCTACGTGGATGGATTCACTCCGTCTCAAGCGGACCTTAAAGTTCACAAAGCCTTGAGCAATATCAAAAGCGAATTTAAGCGTCAACCACATCTGAGAAGATGGTTTAGTCATTTAAAGACGTTCAGTGATCAAGAAAGATCAGAATTTAGAGTGGATAATGCACAGATTTTGCCTCAGTTTGTGTGTGTTGCAAATAAAAAAGACGGTGGTGGATTTCAGGTGGGCTTTTAGATGATTGAAAATGATTTAATGGTTGCTGTGTTTTGAATTGGAAGAGCTAACAAGTTTGAAATTTAGAAAGAGATTTTTCTTATGCAAACTAAAACTGATAATGAAATTCTTAAATTGCAAATTATGTTGATAAGGGTTTCTAATTCAAAATAGTTTTTTAATTGCGTTTTAATAAAGAAGAATAAGATTTTACTTTTGAATAATAACGATTTTGCAAGATCTTTTTTCCAAAAAATAAAAGAGATTGGGGTCTTTTAATAGCAAAATCTTTATGATGAAAATTTTGTAGAGAACAAGCATAGCAAAATTTTTTAAATGTTATATCAAAATTCTAGAATTCATAAGATTTAGAAATCAGAATTTTGTAGCAACTCTGGTTTTGAAATGAAGAAGCTTCTAATTTTTCTTCATTTGGGAAAAAATTATTTCCTCTTTTTAATAAAAGTCTTAGTGAATGTGAAACACCTTAATTAAAAATGATTTAAAGTTAAATATGATTTGTAATTTATGTTTCAATTAGTTTTGTAAATCTCTAGAATAAGCCTGATTGGTAATTAGCAGGGTGTCTACCCGATTGATGATTTTAAATTCCCGACTTTCCCGGGTTTTTCCGATCGATTGGTGATTTTTCCCGGTCAATTTGAAAGAGTTCAAAAATCTGAATGATTTCAAACAATTTTGAAAGATTTCAAGAAATTCTCTTCTTCTTAATCAGGATTGAAATTATTTTAAAAAATTTCCGTTCCATGTAAAAAATTCTCTGCTCTAAGTAAAAAAATTATTTTTTACGAAAATTCTCTGTCCCAGTCTAAATTATAATTCTTTACGGAAATTCCTTGTTCCAAGTCAGTATTACATTTATTTCTAAAACTTCCATGTTTTAAGTCAGAATTATATTTCCTTACAACATTTTCAATTATAATTTAGAAGCTTTTATTTGCAAAAAAAAAAAATTTTTAAGTTCAAACCAATTTTGATTCAAAACAAGGAATTTTCGAAATCTGATGAATTCTGACTTGAAACAGAGATTGTTTTTGTAAATTCCCTTTTTATAAATTGGAATTGAAATTATTTTTAAAAACTTCCCTTTCTATGTAAAAAATTATTCTCTGAAAGTCAAGTAATAATTCTTTACGGAAATTCCGTGTTCGAAAGTCAAAATTATAATTGTATACCTGAATTCCGTGTCTCAAAGTCTAAATTATAATTATTTACGAAAATTTTCCATTTCCAAGTCAGTATTACATTTATTTTAAAAATTCCTCGTTTTGAGTAAAAATTATATTTATTTAGAACATTTTCTATTTTGATTATAGAATATAATAACTCTCTTTTTCTAAAATTTGAAAGAGGGGAAGTTTCAAATTCTGATAAGTTGTTATTTGCGAAAATTAGGAATTTTTAAATTCAAACTTGGCACAGGGATTTTTTAAAAATAAATTTCCTTTCTATTAATCAGATTTAAAATTATTTTCCAACATTTCCCATTCCATGTAAAAAATTATCGGTTGGAATGTCAAAATTATAATTCTTTACCGAAATTCCGTGTCTCAAAGCCAAACTTATAATTCTGTTCCAAGTTACATTTATTTCAAAAAATTCCTGGTTCTGAATCAAAATTATATTTACTTATAATATTTTCTATTTTAATTCAGAAATATATCAATTTCCTTTTTCTAAAATTGGGAAGAGAGAAGTTTCGAATTCTGACAAATTTTTATTTGCAAAAAAAAAAGGAATTTTTAAATCCAAACAGATTCTTATTTAGAAGAAGTAATTTTCAATATCTGACGAATTCTGACTTGAAACAGGGATTGTTTTTTAAATCCCGTTTTTATTAATCAAAAGTAAAATTATTTTGCAAAATTTCCCGTTCCGTGACAAAAATTACCTGTTCCAAGAGATAATCATAATTCATTACGAAATTCCCTATTCCAAAATCAAAATTATAATTCTTGACGGGAATCCCCTATCACAATTGTCAAAATTATATATCTTTTTTTGAAATAAGCAGAAAAAGCGCCCTTTACCTGCCCGCGGGGTGTCAGTAAAATATCACTTTATTGTACCGCGACGAGCGGCACGTAAAGTGAACTTTATTGCACCGCAACGAGCGACACGTAAGTGACAGCAATGAGGTAAAAAAGACTGTGGTGCAAAAAACAGGTGTCATCGTAATGAAATTTCCTAATAAATTATTTGTAAATTGTAATTTATGACTGATAAGGGATGTAAAAAGGAAAAAAGGAAAACAGGAAAGAGGAAAAAGAAAAGGGAAAGGGACAATAAAAGGGGAAAAGTGAAAGGAATGAAAAAGGGAGAAAAGAAACGGGAAAAGGGGAAAGGAAGGGTAAAATGAAGAAGAAAAGGGGAAAGGACAAAATAAAAGAAAAGGTGAAAAGGGAAAAGGAAAGGGGAAAATGAAAGGCAAAACGGGGAAAAGGACAAGGGGAACGGAAGGGGAAAGCAGGGAAAGGGAAGGGGATAAGAACAGGGCAGAATTAAAGGAGAAAAGGAAAGGGAAAAAGGGAAATGGGAGAAGGAAAGGGGAGAAAGAAAAGGGAATGGGGAAAAGGAGACATGGTAAGGAAAAAAGGGAAGGGAAAAAGAAAGTGGAAAAGGGAAGAAGAAAAGAGAAAAATAAAAAGGGGTAAGGGAAAGGACAAAGGAAAGGGAAAGGGGAAAAATAAAGGGAAAAGGGAAGAAAGAAAGGGGAAAATAAGAGGGGGGAAGGACAAGGGAAGCGAAAAGGGGAAAGCAAAGGGAAAAGGAAGGGGAAAGGAAAGGGGAAAAGAGAAAAGGAAAGTAGAAAAAGAAAGCGAAGAAGGAAAGGTAGAAGGAAAGGGAAAAATAAAAGGGGAAAATGGAAGAGAAAAGGGAAAGGGAAAAGGGGTCATGGAAATAGGGAAGGGGAAAATAAAAGAGAAAAAAGGAAAGGGATACAAAAAAGTGGAAAGGGAAAAACGAAAGTGTAAAAGAGGGAAAAAAGAGGGAATGGACAAAGGAAAAGGATAGGGAAAAAGAAAGGCAAAAAGGAATAAAGAAAAGGGAAAATAAAAGGGGGGAAAGACAAGGGAATCGAGAAGGGAAAAAGGGAAAAGGGAAAGGGCGAAAGGGGAAGGGTAAAAGGGAAAAGGAAAGGGAAAAAGAAATGGAAAAAAGGAAATGGAAAAGGGGAAAGGGAAGGGGCCTATTTTAGATGAAGTACATAATCTACTATTATCTGAAATAGGCAGAAAAAGAGTTCTTTATCTGCCCGTGGAGCGGCAGTAAAAAAGCACATTATTAAAGTGACAGCAAGGAGGAACAAGTGAGTAAGTGAGAAAGAGAAGGAAAAAGAAAGGCAAAAAGAGAAGAGGAAAAAGAAAAAGGAAAGGGGAACAAGGCAAAGGGGGAAAGGAAAGGGAAAGGGAAAGGAAAAGGTCATGGGAAAGGGAAAAATTGGAAGGGGAAAGAGGGAGAAGGAAAAGGGAAAATCTAAAGGGGAGAAGGGAAGAATGAAAGGTGAAAAGAGAAAAGGGTATATTTCAGAAAGTGAACAGGAAATGGGAAAAGGGTAAAGAAAAGGGGAGAAGGAAAGGGAGAAAGAAAAGTGGAAAAGAAAAAAGGAAAGGGGGCAAGGGAAGCAGAAAAGGGACAATGGGAATGGGGAAAAGAAAAGCGGAAAAATTAAAGGGGAAATGGGGAAAAAGAAAGGGGAAAAGGGAAATGGATGCAGATTAGAATTAGAATTATTTTTCAAAATCCCCTGTTACAAGTCAGGATACTTGTATCTACGTGCATTTTTTTAAATATATTTCCTTTAGATATTTCTTTTATTTATTTTGTATCCAAACTCATAATTAATTTTTTTTGAGAAAATCCCCTGTATCAAAGTCTAATTTGTAATTCTTTGAGAAAATTCACTATTCTAAGTCAGAATTGTAATTGATTTGAGAGAAAAATCCCGGTCACAGAATCAAATTCCCGATTAGGTAGACACCTGATTAAGTATAATTTAAATTTCTGAAGATTTTTATGGTCGCAACCATGATCATTGAATGGTAGAATAGTATAATAATATATTTTGGTGTGTCATAATAATTTGTAAGAAAATATGCAAGTAATTGGATCTCTTATTTAATTTTCATAAATTATTGATTTTAGCTGACCGGTCACGAGTCAAATGTTGACTTGTGGATGTTTTCGAGAGTGAGAAACGCTGTGAAAATCTGTGATGAAGGAATGTCTCAGTACGATTTCAATGCAGCAACTACTGCTTGCTATAATCTTTGGCTCTACGATCTATGTGATGTATATTTAGTGAGTATATGATGAATGATTATATATTTTTCGAGTTATTTTAAATCACTAAAACCTAATTTTGAAAAAAATTTTATTCGATTTCTAGGAATGTATCAAACCGGTTTTTCAAAATGGTACCAAGGAGCAAAAATTGGCAGCGCAACGAGTGTTATTCAAGTCTTTAGATGTGGGTCTTCGACTTTTAAGTCCTTTTATGCCCTTCATTACCGAAGAACTATTTCAGCGTTTACCTCGTCAAAAGCTTGTGTATCCCAGTATTTGTGTTAGTCCGTATCCGACTGTTTCCGAGGTAAGTTTGAGGTTTTGCATATTTTTTATATTTCAGAATGGCCGTTTAAATCGAGAAAAAAAGATTCCCGGTCATTTCTCAGTTTGCAAAAATTGTCGTTGAAATTAAAAAATTCGAACTCTTAAAGCTGAAATGTTTCCACTTAAAGTAATTAAAACTGAAATGCAAATTAAAGTACTCAAAGAGGAACTCTTTTGAATTTTAAACTTTTAAAATTAAAGCTTAAAACATTTTCAATTCAGAAATTTTTTATTGAAACGCTTAATAATTTATACGTATAAAGTCGAAGCTTTATAAGGCACAACTGAAAAGTCCCGAAAAATAAAAATCCCGAAGAAGAAAATATCTGAAATAAAAAATTGCCAAAATTATAAAATTGTTGAAAAAAAATTTCGAATAATAAAATTCGCGATAGTTAATAATATTACAAAATTTGAAAATTCCCAAATGAAATTTCCGACAACAAATTGTCGAATTATAAAATATCGGATACAGCGAAATTCCCTGCATTAGAAATGACCGAATGTAGACCATTACAAAAATTGTTTTTTAATAAATGATATTTATTTATAAAGAAGAAAATAATTAAACTTTTTGATATAAAAAAATTTGTTTGGATGTTCGATGTCTTTTTATTAAATAATTGTTTGAATTTTAAATAACAATAATTGAAAAAAAATTTTCTCAATGCAAAAGAACAATACAAGAAGATTTTTTTTGCAAGAGCAATTATTAAAAAAAGCTACTTTGTACATTTTCAACAAAAAAAAGTAGCATTGAGAATTTTTTTCAATTGTTATTTTTAATTTACACAATAATTTTAAATATTATATTGAACATTTAAAAAAAATGTCTTTTATCGAAATATTTAATTATTTTATTTATAAGAAATAAATAATATTTAATAAAAACAATTATTTTAATGATTTGAATTCGTGAATTTGACAGTGTCGGATATTTTATAATTTAGCAATTTTCTACGGTTAAACTGCAAAATTTTAAATTTCATGGTTTCACAAATTAAACATTCAAAGATTACTGCTTCAAAAATATAAATCCACGTTATCATTATCATTGCGCTAAATTGAAGAATGAATCTTTGAAAATTTTCAAAATTATATCAATTCAAACAGTTTTGAGTTAGAAATAATAAATATTGAACGACTACAATTTCTTCAAACAAAACTTTTTTCAAATTTAAAGTCAAATTGTTTTTAATTTTAGGTCGTTTTAAATTAAATTGTTCAATTGTTATTTATACGTCAAAATTTATTTTGAAATCTTTTTAAATATTCTCTTAAACAGATTTAAAATTAATTTTTCAAAATAAAAAATCATGCTAGATTTGCTAGAAACCTTAAGAAAATTTGTTTATCAACTTGAAACCTTTCAGAATGCATAAAAAGCTTGAAAATTTTATTTCAAAATTTAAAAATATCTACATTTTATTTCAAATTTTGGGAAATCTTTTCAATATTTCAATTATTTTTGAAATGTTAAAAAACTATTAAATACCTATCTTTTAAAATGATTAGAATTTTTTCAGATTTTTTTTTAAATCTTGCATAATTAATAAAGTTGCCTTAAAATCTTCTAGATTTTTTTTGACAATTTTGTAAATATCTTTAGAAGTCAAAAATTTTTGAAAAATATTCTGTTAAAATTAATTTTTCAAAATAATAAATCATCAAAAGTTTTCCCAGTAATCTTAAAAAAAAATTGTTTATTCTAATAAAACCTTCCAGGATTCTCTTAAACAGTTTTCAATTTCTTTGTTTGAAATCTTCAAAAATCCACATTATTTTTTAAATTATTTGAAACCTTTTCAAGTTTTAAATTATTTTTAAATCTTTAAGAAAATTCTGAATATATCTCAAAATTATATAGCACGAATTATATTTATTAAAAAAAATCAAATAAAATGTAATAAAATATCAATAAAATGTTTTTTCATATGTAATTTTATGTATTGTGATATCTTGTAATATTTAACCAAAATATTATTTTTGTAATTTACCGTGTTGAGTAAAAATCAATACAAATAGGTTACAATTGCCTTCTTCAGTCAATCATTCAGGAAATTTTTCTGCAAATAATAGGGAAAATATAATGCATTGTCGATATCTTAATTATCTGCTTCGAGAATCTAGATTTTGTTAAAAAAATTTAAATCTTTGCAATTTTTTATATTATTTTTGAATATTTTAGAAACTTTTAAATATCTCTTAAACTTACTCGAACTTTTTCTAAAATTTTTTAATTTTGCGAAATTTAAAAATTTTGCTTTATAATCTCTTATATTCTTTTTCGAAATTTTAGAAAATCATTTCAAATGTTTTGAAATCTTTTCCAATTTTCCCTTAGAATTTATTCTTCAAAATACAAAATTGTATGAAATTTTTCCATGAATTAAAAAAAAAAAAACTTATATTCCCTTGAAAACCTTCAAAATTCTTAACACGTCTCAAAATTTTCTTTTGAAATCTTAAAAAATCCACATTTTTATTTTTGAAATCTTGTGAAATTTAAAATCATTTTTGAAAAAGACTAAATTTCACTAAAATAGTTTAATCTTCAACAACAAAAATACATTTTTAACAAAGTAGTTCAACTTTTACCCAAGTAGCTGCATTTTCAATCAAAAAACATTAATTTTCGACGAAAAATGTAATAGTCTCTGTTTTAACTAAAAAACATTTTAATTTGAAGTCAAAAACAGATGAATTGATCAAAAAGACGAATTTTTAACGAAACTATTGAACCTTTAATTGAAAATATAAATTTCTACCAAAAAAATCATTTTTAACCAGTTGATTGAGTTTTGTACCATAAAGATGAATATTCAAACAAGAACATTATTTTCTATCAAAAAGACGAACTTTTAACAAAATACATGAATTTTCAACTAAAAATGTTCCATTTTGAACCAAAAATGCAATAATAGTACAATTTTCAGTTAATAAAATGAATGTTCAAACTACATACAAAAAAGATGTTCATCAAATTACAGTTGAATTTAATTAAAAAATACGAATTTTTAACAAAATAGTTGAACCCTCATCCAAACATATTAAACCAAATTTAATTTAATAAATTAATTTTAACCAAAAAGGTAAAATTTCTGCGAAGAAAAGAATTTGCAAACATTTTTCAAACTGACTAGAATTATTCCTAAAAATTTGAAATATCATTTAAAATAAAAAATTGCCTTAAACCTTTAAGGTTTTTGTCGACATTTCTAAAAAATTTGTGGAATTTTCTTCAAAAATTAATTTTTGAAAATAGAAAATTATTTATAATTTTCCCATGATCCTTGTGAAGAAATTTTTTTTTAAACCTTTCAAAATTCCTAAAAAGCTTCGAAATTTGTTTTAGAAATCTTCAAAATTCTACATTTTATTTTAAATGTTTTGAAATCCTTTTATACTTTTAATTACTTCTGAATTTGTTGTTTGTTGACAATTATGGTTATGTTTTGAAATATTGTTTTAAAATATTGTCTTACAATTAATTTTTCAAAATAAAAAATAATTTAAATTTTTCAGTTATTAATGTTTTAAATCTCTTTAAAACTTCTAAAATTCCAAAATATATCTCTTAAACTGATTCGAATTTTTACTGAAACTTTGCAAAATCTTCAAAAATTAAAAAAATTGCGTTAAAATCTTTCAGATTTTTTTCGACATTTTTAGGGGATGGCTGAAAAATCCCGAAAAATAAAATTGCTGATTCTGGAAAATGCCCGAATAGTCGAATTCCTGGCTGCGCATTTATTAACGAATTTGGAAATTCTTAAGACAAAATTGCCAACATTATAAAATATCCGACGCTGTAAAATTGTCGAAACAGGTAAATACACAAATTATGAAATCCCCGAATATATGCAATCAAAAAATTGATAGATATATAATAACAAAGTAATATTTTGTATTTTATTTAGTATTTATTTATTACTTAAACTATTTTTCAATTGTTTACACTATGAATTTTTATAATTCGGATGTAAAAAATTCAAATTGAATTTTTAAAATGTTTCAGATTAAATTGAAGGTTTTCACATTGAATTTCAAATTGTCGGATATTTTCTAATTTCGGGAATTCTATTTTTCGTGACTTTTCCGTAGTCCCATTAATAGGACAAAAACTTATAATTTTTTAACAAAAAATATTTTTAAATTGGCTGTGTCTAGTCGTCCCGAAAAATTGGGGGACATGGAAAAGGGGATGGACTAGTCGTGCCAAGTTTTCGGGACGACTAGCCAAGATTACAAATTGTTTAAAAATCGAAGTGTCTCGTCCCGAAATTCGGGATGACTAGTCCAATATTTTTCACAAGCTTGGCTAGTCGTCCCGAAAATTCGGGACGACTA
>JAUELO010000271.1:3483611-3495682 GCA_032357855.1 Amphibolips quercusostensackenii | reverse complement strand
CTATTAATATAATAATTTATAAAATATATTTATAAATTCATATATATATATATATATTAATTAAAAAATTATTAATCATATAAAATAATCATTAACAAATAATTTTATTAAATTTTTTTTTATTAAATGAAACTTTTTAAGGCTCCTGAAAATTCTTTTGCATTTTTAAAAATACCCTGAAATCATTCAAGTCCTTACAAATGTCTAAAATTTTTTCTTATTTCTTGAAAATGCCTTTAATGTTTTAAAAATATTCTAAAATTGTATCAATCCTTTGGAATCCCTTTAAATTATTGAAATCTATTAAAAATTCTTTGGAATCGTTTAAAATGCCCTAAAAGATTTTAAATCCCTAGGGACTTTTTAAAGCTCTTGAAAATTCCTTTGAATTTTTAAAAATAACCTAATATCACTAAATTTCTGTGTAATCCCTTTATTTATTGAAATCTATTAAAACATTTCCAGGTTCTTAAAAATTCTTTTGCATTTTTAAAAATACCCTAAAATCATTAAAGTCCTTAGAAATGTCTTTAAAAAAATTTTTATCTCTTGAAAATGCGTTTAAAGTTTTAAAAATACCCTAAAATTTTATAAATCCTTTGGAATCTCTTCAAATTATTGAAATATACTAAAAATTCTTTAGAATCTTTTAAAATGCCCTAAAATATTTCGAATCGCTTGGGACTTTCTAAAGATCTTGAAAATTCTTTTGCGTTTTTAAATATACCCTAAAATTATTAGTCCTTAAAAATGTCTTTACAAATTTTTTCAATCTCTTCACAATGCCTTTGAACTTACAAAAATACCCTAAAATCTTTAAAATCTTTTGTGATACCTTCAAATTATTAAAATTTTGCAAGCATTTTTTTAATTCTTTTAAAATACCCTAAAATATTTCGAATCCCTTGGAAATTTTAAAGCTCTTAAAAATTCCTTTGAATTTTTAAAAATAACCTAAAATCATTAAATTTCTGTGGAATCCCTTTGTTTATTGAAATCTCTTCAAACAATTTTAGGCTCTTGAAAATTCTTTTGCATTTTTGAAAATACCCTAAAATAATTAAAGTCCTTAAAAATGTCTACAAATTTTTTAAATGTCTTGAAAATGCCTCTGAAGTTTCAAAAATACCCTAAAATCTTTAAAATCCTTTGTAATACCTTTAAATTATTGAAATTTATTAAGAATTCTTTTGATTTTTTTAAAATACCCTAGAATATTTCGAATCACTTGGAAATTTTAAAGCTCTTGAAAATTCTTTAGAATTTTTAAAAATAACTTAAAATCATTAAATTTCTGCGGATCCCTTTATTTATTGAAATCTCTTAAAACAATTTTAGGCTCTTGAAATTCTTTTGCATTTTTAAAAATAGCCTCAAATAATTAAAGTTCTTAGAAATGTCTTTAAAAATTTGAATTATCTCTTGAAAATGACTTTGAAGTTCAAAAATACCCTAAAATCTTTCAAATACTTTGAAATTCTTTCAAATTATTGAAATCTATTAAAAATTCTTTAGAATCTTTTAAAGTACCCTAAAATATTTCAAGTACATTGAAACTTCCTTTCAATGTTTAAAAACACCTTGAAATCAATAAAATCTTTAGAAATTCCTTGAAAATTTTTTAATCTCTTGAAAATTACTTGGAATTTTTAAAAATAACTTAAAATCATTAAATTTCTGTGGAATCCCTTTATTTATTGAAATCTCTTGAAAACATTTTTAGGATCTTGAAAATTTTCTGCATTTTTAAAAATACTCTAAAATCATTAAAGTCCTTAGAAATGTCTTTAAAATTTTTTTTTAATCTCTTGAAAATGCCTTTGAAGTTCAAAAATACCCTAAAATCTTTAAAATACTTTGTAATACCTTCAAATTATTGAAATCTATTAAAAATTTTTTGAATCTTTCAAAATACCCTAAAATATTTCGAATCGCTTGGAAATTTTTAAAGCTCTTGAAAATTTCTTTCAATTTTTAAAAATACCCTGAAATTCA
This sequence comes from Amphibolips quercusostensackenii, assembly GCA_032357855.1. Classification (NCBI taxonomy): domain Eukaryota; kingdom Metazoa; phylum Arthropoda; class Insecta; order Hymenoptera; family Cynipidae; genus Amphibolips; species Amphibolips quercusostensackenii. The sequence goes on along the minus strand of JAUELO010000271.1, from coordinate 3,493,687 downwards.
TAAATTCCTTAGAAATTCCTTGAAAATTTTTTAATCTCTTGAAAATGCCTTAGAAGTTGAAAAAAACACCAAAATCTTTGAAATCACTTTAAATGATTGAAATATATAAAAAATTCCTTGGAATCTTTTAAAATACCTTAAAATATTTCAAATCCTTTGAAAGTACCCTGAAGCCTTTCAAATCTTTTGAAATCTGTTAAAATTTCTCAGAATCTTTTCCGAAAAGATTTCAAAAGGATTCAAGAACATTCATAAATAGGTATAGATACGAATTCAATAGTAGTTAATCAATAGTTTAATTTATTGAAAGAAGAGTGGCCCTGATTATTCTTGACAGTTCTTTAAAGTGATTCTCACAGAAATCCCATAACTTTTGCTATTTTTTCAAAATTCCTGAATTTCCATGACCAACAAAATTTTCCGATTTCCCCCGACCTGTAGCCACCCTGCAATCGTACAAGTTTCTGAATTTAAATCTTATTTTTTATTTACATATTGAATTCTTTTATTCGGGGCTTGATCGAACCTCAGAAAGAACTCGAAAGACTCAAAAAGGAAAAAGAACAGTTGACAGAAGTTGTGCAGAAATCAAAGCAAAGCATATCAGCAGCTGACTATAACAGAAAATGTACGGAAGAAGTACAAAAAACGAACCAAAAGAAACTTTTGATTAACGAAGGTGAATTAGAACTCACAGAAGCTATGGAAACACTTTAAAAAATATGATATTTACAGATTAATTTTTAGTTCTCAGAATTGTGATGCAGTTTGTAGATTATTTATTAATTCAAAATATTTTCCAATTTAAAACTACAAATTAATTTTGATACTTTCCTAAACAACAAACTATATACAATCAGTATTTTTATTAAAATTTATTTGTGCCGTTTAACTTTTATATATACACATTTCAAATATATATCGTACTTAAATATTATATTACACAGTCCCTGGACATGATTAACAATAATTGGAAAACGACTGAAATTCAGCGAAAACAGTGCCACTAATTTGGAACTATCGTCTAGCAGTTTCAATTTTAATGCAATATTAAAAAAAGAACATACAATAAACAATGAATTTCTAATCAAATTTTGGTGAAAAACGAATTAAATAACTAATATTCACTGCTTTTTTTAATATTGTCTTAATTATTGCGATCTTTCCAATAGTTCACTTGACAAATGGCACTGTTTTTCAGACGTGCACGAAAAAGATTTACATTTGGATACGATCTATACGCAATAATTGAGTATTCTACTTGTTCTATGCCATTGGTTAAAAAAAAACTTGTGAGTTGTTTTACATGAGTTCGAGAGTAACAAAAGCACTAAAATAGCAATAATAATAATATTAATAATCATAATAATGATAATATTCGTAATCACAATCTTTAAGGAAAATATTGTCGTCCTCTTTAATATTTCTATAAAATATATTATGTACGAACCGGCGTGTTGATTTTTTGTGAGTTACGGTTTCATTAAAAGGCTTACAAGATTGTTAAAAACGAAGTTATCGTTTATTGTTTGGCTGCACTCGAGAGAAACGAGAGGAAGAACACAATTGTTAACGTTAATTTTCTGGACTGTCATTGCTTAGTACCTAAGGTTGCTTATTATTTACATAAATATTAAGATATACAAATTTCGTATTTACAATTATAATAATGATATGTTACCAACAGGAGATTTCGACTTCCTAATGTGCAGGAACTTGTGCTAGGTTCTAAAAAGCTTTTTTTTTGACCGCAATTTATTCGAAACTTCCTTAATTTTTTGGAGATTCAAAATTTGATCTTGAGAATTTAAATTGAAAGTTATCAGATTGAATTTGACAAGCAAAATGAATTACAATTTATTATAGAATTTATTATTTACTTTAAATTTAAATTGAAAAGATGAATATTTAGTGAATCTCCCTTTAAACATTTTCAAACAGAAACGTAAACATTTAAGCTAATTAACTTTCATTTGGTAGAGCCTAATATTTTCAACATCGGACGCATTGAGCCGCATTGCATAATTTATATCTACGCTATGCAAAAATACTTAGATTACTGGTAATACTAATGATTTTTCAGCAGGGATTCGAACGTAATTAAGGGGCATTTTTCGATATTTGAGAATTATTTCGATAAATTTCAAATAATTTGGCTAAAAACTAAGCTCAGTCTAAAAAAAAGTATAAAAAGATAATAAGGCTACGAAGGCATGATGTCAAAATTATGTGGTAATTATATTTTATATAAAAAAGAACGAAAAGAAGCGCACAATGTTGATACTGTGCCTCCGTAGCTGCATTTTTTTAGTAATTTTTCATACTTAGCACTTTTTTCAGGTAAATTATATTGAATTTACAGAAATAATTGAAAAATATCAGAAAGTCACTCATAATTTCGTTCGTATCCCTGCTTTTCAGGTATTTCTTATACATCCTAAAGGACTGCGAACAATCTCGATTGTATAGTCGGATCTCTTGTTGGCCTAGTGAAGAGATGACAGATTATTTTGAGCGCGTTTTGTCATTTTCAATTATTAGAATCGACTCAACATTAAACCCTCAAAAACCAATTGAATTAAAGATTAGATACTTTGTGAATTTGAATTTCTACAAAATTGAAGCATATAGAACACTTTTAGAATTGTAAGATCGAAATTTCCAACAGATCCAAATTTAATTTAATTAAGTTTCACTTCAAAATTCTTGCGCTTTCAAATTTGCACCTAAATTTCCATACTTTCGACTTTAAAGTGTTCATGCAGCCTTTTTTTCGTAATTGCGATGCCAGTTTTGACTCTTTTGGGATTTGAAATTCTTAGTTTAAATTCTCCTTTATTCGAATTTGGTCCAATTATTCTGTGATTTGATACCTTGAGTGTTGAATGACGCCCCAAAAGTGTTGCTAACACCAAAATTATTTTCTGAAATGTCTTGACTAAAAGTCGCGGGAATTTTCGAGGAAGAAGCGCCATTAGTGAGGCTGAATTTGTTAAAATCTAGGCCGTATTCCTGTAATAAATCTAGATCTTTGCTTTTTTCGGGATGATGTTGGGGTGCATGTGTTTCGGCGTTGCTCTGACATGGGGGTAGAAAATAGGGATATAATGGATTACTGAGACCTTCGCCCATTTGTGGAATGTGAAGCGATTGACTCATTTGATTTGGAGCGTTGAATCTCGACGATCTTGTGAGAAGCGGATCGAAATCGTCATCGCTATTCGTTGAATCTAATCTGATTAAGTCTTGACTTTCTGAAGGTTCCTGTAAAAGTAGACAACTCATTTTAAAAAGTCTTTTTATTATTAAACACAGATTTAATCAATTTTAAAGTTTAGGTTCTAAAAATAAAAGATTTAAGGTTCTAGGATTGAAAAGTGGATAAAATAAGGCAGAGGAACCAAATGTGGATCAGGGTTCCAAATGTGGATCAGTTTTTTTCTACGCCTTTAATTTATATATTTTGTTAAATGGCAAATGTGTAGTATATCTAATTAATATGCACGAACCATATAACAAATAATTTCCAGATTTTTCAAAGAAATACCACTGATCCACATTTGATTTCTCTGCCTTATCTTACAATATTTAATCATTTTGCAATCTTAGGTCAGAGTAAAATATTTGACCTTATTTACACTGTAAACAAATTCTGTGTTATTTTACATCGAACTACGTTGGAAACTAATTGACCCATATAATACTGAAAAAAACACATTGCGTGTAAATTCACAACCACGTGCGTGGAAAAACCTTGTGCTTCTTGCTGACGTTTCGTAAACATTAAATTCACTTCTTTCGAGATAACTTGAAACGGTAAATTGTCCGTCTCATATGATGAGGAATATCTTATAAACAAATGGAGGTAAAATAACTAAACACTCAGAAATCTATTCTTTTATAAAAACCGTAACAACCACCGTGAAAAAAGTGGCAATAACGCGTCCTTTGTTTGACGGCCTAGGCGCTTGTCTATCATCTTGCTGCTGGTCGCTCGACTACTCGCAACTTCGGGGTTTTCCGCAATTCGTCGATCAGGACCGAAACGCGTCTCAGTCAGCGGCAATAACATACTGCATGTAATTTTTCTCTCTATCAAGCACTTCTACATTCCGCCGATGATTTAAATCACACAGAAAAATTCTAAATACGCTGTTATTTGTAAATCCACAGTCTCATGTAAACGCAATGTTCCATGTATCTTTATGACGTATTATATAGATCAAATAGTTTCCAGTGTAATATGTTGCAATTTTACACGTCGACTGTCAAAGTACCTCGGTCACGATTTTATCACAATGTTCATTTCAGTTTAATTATAGCATAATGTTAATTAGTATTGAGGTTTCGTTAATTTACTACTTTACTCACAGTCAAATTCTGAAAGTCTGATAGATTCAATTACGCTCGAATGTGATTTTAAACATAACTTTTTATACAGTGTATCAAATGTCTACCTGAAATTCTCAAAATAAGGGAATTAAAATAAATTCAGATAAAAAGTAAAATAAATAGAAATTCTTCTAAATATACTACTTGAATATTCAGGGTTTTATCTTTCTTTTATTAGAATATAGACTAATTGAATTAATAATCTTCATCAGTGTGAATTAATCGACGATTTTGATTAAAACATAAAATTTTTCATAGCCTCACTTTTTTTGAATCACATACTACCGCCAGGAATGAGCCTTTAAACGATGATAATAAAACATCCCGAAAAAATAAATCCAGAGTGTCTACTCAAATCTTAAAAAAAAAATCCCTGATAATTCCAGGTTTTTTCCAGGTATAATTTTTCATAGTACGGAGCCATTCAAATATTTCGTATTTTTTTAACCAATCGACTCGGAATATGTATACAGTTTCGCGAGTTTATTATGAATGTTTTTTTTCAGTTTCTAGGTATCCAATTAATATGTTTAATTTAAAAGCTTTGACACATTACATAACAATACATTCTTGTATATTTATTTGTCTCGTAAAGTCCATGCATTTGAATAACAATTGACACAAATTATTATTTTACCTTATACTTAGAATTTAGTGCATATTTCGGTGAAATAAATGTGGATACTTCATTACATTAAATTTAAACCACTTTAAATTCCTAACTTTTCAAATTTCAATATTGCATTTTCAGCAAGAAAGATGAATTTTTAACCAAATAGTTGAATTTTCAATATTTTATTTTTGCTATTATTTACTTAGGGTGACATGTTTAATAGCATATAGTTTTTAAAATAAAAGCTCATTTTCAATCAAATATTTGAGTTTTTAACTAAAAAAGATAGATTTTCAACAAAAAATGGAATAGTTAAATTTTCAGTTAAAAAAATTGACTTTTCAACAAAAAAATACAAAATCTCAATAGATGAATTTTAGAAGAAAAAGATTAATTTTTGACAAAAGCGTTTAATCAAGTAGTTATATTTTAAACCAAAAATATGAAAAATGAAAAACACGAAAAAAATGACCAAAAAATACGATTTTTCAATAAAATACATAAATTTTTAACGAAATTGAATTTATAATAAAAAAAGACAACTCTTCAGTTAGAGCAGTTAAATTTTAGACCAAAAAGATGAATTTACAACTGAAATGATGAAACTTTAATTTCAATAGTTGAATTTTCCACCAGAAATATAAATTTTCAACCCAAAAGATAAATTTTTAACCAATAAGGTTAATTTCTACCAAAAAGACAGATTTTCAACTAAAAAAAGATAGTTTTTGAACCAAAAATTGTATAGCTAAATTTTTAGTAGAAAAAATTAATGTTCAACCAAAGAGACGAATTTTCAACTAAAATGACGAAATATTCAACCAGAATAGTTACATTTTCAGTTTAAAAAAGTTCACTTTCAACTAAAAAAACAACAAATTTCCAACTGGAATACTTACATTTTCAATAATAAAATTAATTTTCAACAAAACAGCTCATTTTTCAACTAAAGAGATAAATTTTTAATAAAAGTTTAACTTTCAACCAAATAATTAAATTTTCATTAAAAGAAAAATGAATTCGGAACGACAAATGTACTAGCTGACATTTCAACCAAAACAGATTTTAATTTTTAATAAACAAAGAGTTGAATTCAATTAAAAAAATGTTTTTTCAAGATGAGTTGAATTTTGAACTTAGATTTTTCAGTGAAGAGAGAGAAAAAATTGCAAACTGTTAAATTTTTAAGCAAAAAGATAAATATTCAACCAAGAAGGTTAATTTCTGCCAAAAAGACGGATTTTCAACTAAAAAAAAGTCATTTTTAACCAAAAATTGAATAGTTAAGTTTTTATTCGAAAAAAATAATTTTCAACCTGAGAGATGGATTTTTAAATAAAATAGCGGAGTATTCAACAAGAATAGTTTCATTTTCAGTCAAAAAAAGTTCATGTTCAACTAAAAAACAACAAATTTTCAACTGAAGAGGTGAATTTTTAACAAGAGTTAAACTTTCAACCTAGTAATTAAATTTTCATTTAAAAAATAATAAATTCGAAACGAACAATGTAGTAAGTTGATATTTCGACCAAAAAAGATTTTAATTTTTAATAAAAAATCAGTTGAATTCAACCAAAACAGACGACTCTTCAACATGAGTTGAATTTTCAACCGAGAAAATTAAGTTTCTACCAAAAATAACTAATTTTCAACGAAATACGTGACTTTTTTACCAAATACTTGAGTTTTCAACTAAGAACGAACAATTTTCAACCAAGAATAGATTTATTAAATTTTCAGTTCAAAAAATTAATTTCAAACCAAAAAAAATTGAATTTTCGACAAAATAGTTAAATACAGTAATCTAAAGCTACTTTTACAAATGAAGAATCACAATTATATTTTATATTGCAATTAAAAAAAATAAGCACGCTCTCGAAAAAATTCCGACGTTAAAAAAAATTCCCTGACATTTCCAGGTTTTTCCAGGTATACAATAAAAATTTCCTGACAATTCCATGTTTTCCAGATAGGGTAGACACACTGCAAATCTCTGAGTCCAGGTTTACAAAATTTTACAATTTTCTTAAAGATTAAGGTGGAATCCGATTCACCAGAACAATTGAAAAATACGATTGCGCAGGGTTCTTCAAATGATGAAAGCTTCGCAATATCGCAAAAAATAAAGCTAGAAACTGTTTTTAATATATTATTAACGTTATGCAAGTAGGGTGGCCCTTATTTTCCAAAATCAGATTTTTAGACATAAAATATTTTTATTAAAATTAAGTTAGGCACCATATTGAATTCAATATGAAATTAACAGTGACAATCGAAATATATAGCATTGTCAATACATTTTCCAAAAATGTTGACTCGAAACCCAAAAAGATGAATTTGCAATAAAAAAAGAAGACTTTTAGAAGGCAGTAATTTTAAACCAAAAAATTTGAATTTTCGCAACAAAAAAATTTGTTTCAACCAACAAAGATGAATTCTCAGCGAAAAATGTAATATTTGATACTTTCACTCAAAAAGATTTTAATTTTAAATAAAAACAGTTCAATTTAACAAAAAAAGGCAAAATTTCAACAAAATACACGAATTTTTAATCAAACAGTTAATTAATTTTCAATCAGAAACATAAAAGAATTTCCAACAAAATAATGACACTTTCAACCAAAAAGATGAATCTTCAATAAAAAAATTTAACAGAGTAATTAAACATTCAACCACGTAATTGACTTTTCAACTTTTCAACGAAAAAAGATGAATTCTGAACGAAAACAGATTAATTTTTAGTCAAACAATTGCACTTTTATACAAATACTTGTGCTTCAAATTCTGAACGTTAAAATAATTTTTTTTTTTAATAATTGATATATAAACAAGAAACAGTGCAAAAAAGTGGTTCATTAACATGAAAAGTATGCAATTATAAAAGAAACTTATAATGCATATTATTATTTATAGTGGGAACAATATTTCTAGATAAAATAGAACTGGGAAAATATATTTCGTTCATTTGAACGATCATTACTTCCGGTACGTCCAAATACAATGAAATCTTTACCAAAATGGCGAATTTGCAACAATTTAAGCAGCAGAATTTCGGGTTAAAAAATTAATTTTGAAACCAAAAATTTTAACCAATTTTCAATGAAATAGTTAAATTTTCAACCAAAGAATGAATTTTTAACAACGCTGTTGAACCTTCAACCAAGTACTTAAATTTTGAATAAAGAATGATAATTTATATTTCAAGCAAAGAGGATTTTAATTTGAAATCAAAAGTAGTTTAATTCAACCAATTACGACAAATTTCTACAAAATAGTTGAAATAGTTAAAAGAAGATCAAGTTTTCAACAACAACAAAAATGAATTTTCAATAAAACAGATAAATCTTAAAAAAAAATGAATTTTTAACAAAATAGATCCAGTTTCAACCAAGCAGTTAGATTTAAATAAAAAAGACGATTTTTCAACAATTTAAGCAATAGAATTTTCAGTTAAAAACAAAAGTTTGAAAAAAAATTTTTTTTTCAACGTAATAGTTAAATTTGCAACTAAAAATGAATTTTAATGAAGTAGTACTAGTTTCAACCAAGTACCTAGTTAAATCTTAAACCAAAAAAGGCGAATTCTCAATCAAAAAAATAATAGAATTTCAAACAAAAAAAATTTAATTTTTAATAAAAAAACAGTCAACCGAAAACGATGAATTTTCAACAATAAGGTTAATTTTTAACCGAAAAGAATGTAATTAACAAGTGAATCCTTCATGCAAAAGACAAACTTTCAACAAAATAGTTAAAGATTTAAACAAATAGTTGAATTTCCAAAAAAAAAATTAATTTTCAATCAAGAAAGGTGAACTTTCAATGAAGAAAGATGACTTTTCTACCAAAAAGGTTGAATTTTAAGCTGAAAAAAAAGTATTATCAACGAAAAATATAATAGTTAATATTTTAATGAAAAAAGATTTTATTTTTAAATCAAAAACGGTTAAACACAACCAAAAGCGATACACTTTCAACGAAAGTTAATTTTCACCCAAGAAATATGAACTCAATTAAACAGTTGAACTTTTGAAGGAAGAGATGAACTTCCTAGAAAAAAGTTTAATTTTTAGTCATAAAGTTAACTTTCAACCAAGAAATATGAATTGCCAATCAAGAAAGATTACTTTTCTGTCAAAAAATATGAATTTTCACATCAAAGGGACACACTTCCTAACCAAAAAGGACGGATGTTCAACAAAACAGTTAAATGTTTGACCAAAAAATGATGAATTTTGAAGAAAATAGTTGAATTTTCAAAAAACAATTAAATTTTCAATCAAAAAGTATAAAATTTTAACAAAGAGATGAATTCTGAAACAAAAATTAATATATGTGTCACACTATCATGCAGTTACCCGTCTAATGAGCCACATTTGAGATTATTCACATAGCTGTGATACAACAAAATAACAAATACACAAACTAATATAATAACTGTGTTTATTATTACATATAAAAATACAAAATGGTTCAGTTATAAGTGCTTTATTTTTTTTTAACAACAAACTTCCATGATAAATTTGTAATTATTTTTACAATACTGAAGCACAATATATTTTGCTGTGTTGTGTATACTTTTAGAATTGTTTCAAGTTCTGTTTTTAGTTAAACTGTTCTTAGACTGATAAATAAATGCTTGCTCATGATAACTTACTAATAAAATATTCTCTTAAATCTTCCTAAACTTCCTCAACTTCTTGGGATCGTCAAGAATTCATGAATCTTCGAACCGTTGAATATAGTTTCTTGATGACCTTGAGATTAAAAGGCGAGCTTTTTCATAAGCAGGTACATGTGTTGATCGATTTCGAAGCCGTGTAAATTATTGGAGTCGCCCTGAAGACGCATCAGTAATCCTCCGAAAGACACATAGGCAGAGAGCCTACAGCTGGGTTCCTTGTTGGCCTCGTCACCCTCGATACGGTACACCTTGCCAGACATTACGTACTCGAAACTATCAGCTCGAGAGCCACCGTCCAATTCAACGGCATTCCACTCACCTCCGTCCGGGTAGCCATCTTCACGGAGAGTTGTTGCTAGGACTAGCCGGAATTTGTCACTCAATTCC
>JAUELO010000271.1:3472553-3482944 GCA_032357855.1 Amphibolips quercusostensackenii | reverse complement strand
TGTGGGCCATGTAGCCAGTGCACCCAACAGAGCTACTGTGCACTACTCCGCATGTGAAGCATAAGGCACTTCATTGGTTGCCGTTCGCGCGCTTATTTCAAATGTTAAAAAATACCATTTTTATATTTAGTATAAATAATTAAAATGAATTAAATTTTAACATGTTCAAGTGGTGCCTGGATGGTTCTTAATATATTCTAAGCATTAGATTAAAAAAAAAAATGATTATTCAGTAAATAAAAAGTATCATGTTATTCAATGTAATTAAAAAAATTTTTTTTTCAAATTATTATTGATAATGTATGTATTTAGAATTTTTTATGTAAATTAAAATGCATATACAAGTTTTGTTACAGGTACATTTTGAAAAATTAAAAATTTATTTATGAGAAACTGTAATTCAAATTTTGTAATAAGTTCAATATTAAACAGAAACTCAGTTGAATCTATTTTAAAACTTTCAAAAAAAGCATATTAAGTAAAAGATAATATTTTTTTTAATTAACAGCACAGATGTTAAATTTATTTTCGATAATAAAGCATCAACGCGTTTCGAACTGGTTTTCAGTTCCTTTTCAAAATAAAAAAAAATACAAAAATTTTCGAAGATTTCAAGGGACGATTGAAAAATCCTAAAAAATAAAATTCCCGAAATTATAAAATTGCCGACATTTAAAAATTCCAAATTGGCAAACTCTCGAATAATGAAATTCCTGACAGAAAATTGCGAAGTTATAAAATATCTGAATTAGAAAATTCCCGAATTGAAACAATTAAAGAAATAGTTTTTCAATAGACTTTATTTATCTATTTATTGAAAATACAATAATCAAATATTTTTATCAAATACAATTTTTTTAATGTCAATAGTTTTTTAACATTGTTATTTAAATTAAAAATAACAATGAATGCATAAAAAATGTATAAAAAAATAAATTTAAACACATGTACGAACAAACTTTTCAGGATTCAACTCAGCACCGATTTTTTTCAATTAAAAATCCGATTTTTGAGAACGTTTTTTGTAATTTTTTTAAAATTGCGCAATTCAAACAATAATTTGAATAAAACTTTAAATATTAAAAAATGTCTTTCTTTGATAAAAAATATTCTATTCCTTTGTTTTTAATAAATAAATAATGCTTATTAAAAAACTATTTTTTTAATTGTTTACATTCGAGAATTTTATAATTCGGAAATTTTCTAGTTCGGATATCTGAAAATTCAGCAATTTTATGTCGGCAATTTTCTGTCAGCAATTTTAATATTCGGGAATTTTCCAATTCAGGATTTTCATGTTTCAGCATTTTTATAATTTCGGGAATTTTACAGCGTCGGGAATTTTATTTTTCGGGATTTTTCAGTCGTCCCGATTTTAAAAATCTAAAAAATACTAAATATGATATTAAAATATAATATAATATTAGAATATTTCTTATTTTTTCAGATTTTTTTAAGTCTTCGAAATTTTTTTTTCGCATCTTAAAAAGAAACTGAAAACCAATTCAACGCGTCGATGCTTTATTATCTAAAATAAATTGAACATCTATACTGCTAATTAAAAAAATATATCATCTTTTTCTTAATATACTTTTTTGAAAGTTTTAAAATAAATTCGACTGAGTTTCTATTTAATATTTAACTTTTATAAAATTTGAATTACAATTTCTCAATGAATAAACTAGAAATATTTCAAAATGTACCTGCAATAAAATTTGTATATGCATTTTAATTGATATACAAAATTTGAAATGCATGAATTAGTAATAATAATAAAAAAAGATTACATTAAATAACACGATATTTCTCATTTACTGATTACTCATTTTATTTTTTAATTTAATGCTCAGAATATATTTAAAACCATCCACATACGACTTAAACATAACAAAATATTCTTTTTAATTATTAATAATAAATATGAAAGTGGTATTTTTTAAATTTCAAATAAACGCGCACTGCGCATGCGTCGCACAGGTATTTCATGTTGTGACATCAACTAGAAAGATGTCTATACGTTGAGGGCCAAGCAATAATACCAATGGCATGGACGAAACTTTATTTTTTTTTAATAATTCAAAGAAAAAAAATTTTTTTCCTCTGCGTGTATTTGTATATTATTTTTTGGTTTTCAAAAGCTGTTTAATTACATAATAAAACCGTTTTGAAAAAATATCGACTTTATTATTTAATTAAATATCTTCTGAAAAATAAACAATAATATCCTTGTACACTTATAATAAAAAATAACATTTTTCCAAGTTATTAGAAAAATAAAGTTTCATCGGATGCAATTATTATATTTTGGCCCTCGATGTGCAGACATCTTGAATTTCCCCCACCTAACCTGAAATACCTAATTGGATGTTGATCGCGCGCTTATTTGAAATGATTAAATATGCAAATCAACTTTTTGCAATATATAATTATATAGTACAAAAAATATTATAATTTATTTAAAATTTACATTAGTGAAAAAAGGTATTCTTTCATTTGAATTTCAAATCAATCATTTCTGTGAAAATAGTAAAATAAAATAATTTATCTTGCGCCATTTATTGCCAATGACACTGCCGAAAAAACGCATGCGCAGTATAGTTGTGGAGCAAAACGGGTAGGTAGCGCTAGCTGTTTTATTCAAAGTTGCGCGAAAATTCAAATTGGATAAACAAAAAATTTATTTTTTTTATACAAATTAATAATAAAAGTTTATCGTTTATTCATAAAACAAAGAAAAAGTGTAAGTCATTCAGTTTAAAACGAGAAAATTTAATATTTTAATTACTGGTAAGTTTTTCTTGCGTAGTTTTGAATTTCACAAATATAACATTATTGTCTACTGAAAGAATGTTTCAAAGTTTCATAAAGTTTTTTACTTCTTACACCAAATAGTTGAATTTTTAACTAATAAATATACGTTTTGCACCAAAACTGAACAAGTTGAATTTTAAATAAACAAGGTTAATTATCAAACAAAAAGCCAAATTTTCAACAAAATAAATGAATTTTCAACCAAATAGTTGAAGTTTCAACTAAAAAAGGTAATTTTTCATTAAAAAAAAAGAAAATGAATTTTGAATTACTGAAATTAATTTTCAACTAAAAAAAATTAATTTTCAACCAAAAATTGAATATTTAAATTTTCGGATATAAAAATTGAATTTTCAACAAAATAGTTAAACTTTTAACGGAAGAAATAAATTCTCAACTAATAAAGAACAATTTTTAACCAAAAATGAAACAGTTAAGCTTTCCATTGAAAAATTAATTTTCAGCAAAAAAAAACATTCAATCGAAGAAATGAATACACAGACAAAAAGAATAATATTCTTCCAAAAAAGACGAATTTTCAACAAAATACATAAATAGATTAAATTTCTGTTATTTCAGAACGACCAAAATCGAATATTTTCATATTAAAATATGGAAAACTGGACTTCTTTAAATTAGGACCTGAAATTGAACAAATTTTTTATTTCTTCATTTAAAACAATCAAATTATTCAACTTCACAAGTTTTCATATTTGTATTATATTCAATTTTTAAGTTGAAAATTGTTCAAATTTGAATATTTTATTTTATTTTTTAAACGCTTTAAATTTAAAAAAAGTGCGCATTAGATTCATCAATAGAAAACTTTAAGGCTAAACAATTTTAATTGCAGACTTTAATATTGAAAATAATGAATTTTCTAGAATTGTAAATTAAACTCTTAAAGAATCTGAATATTTGTTTAAAACTAAAAGCCTTAAAAGTTGCGCAATTTTATGTTTAATGTGTTCAGTTTTTAAATTTAAATTGTTCAATTTTGCATGATTAAAAATGAAAACCTTTCAACACCTGATATGTATACTATTCTTTCAGAAAGATCAAAATGGCATCAATTAAAATTTTAAGGTACCTGTGCCGAAAATCAGATCTCTGAAAAAAATAGTTTTTTATGATTTTAAGAATCAAAATAATATTACTGATGTAATTTGAAATTGTTACAAAAATTAAAAATCTCAACTTACAAGAAACATTTATTGAAAAATATTTTTTGCAACTTGATTTTTTCTTACTATCGCTTTATTCCATTTTTGAAAAATGGTTAAACATCAAAAGCCGTGGCTGATTTTTTTCGGAGGAAACATTATGCACAAGCCTGTTTCAAATTTTTTATATTTCAATGGCAGAAATCAGTGAAACGATTTTTCAAAAAGGAAACATTGTTGAATCAAATAACTATATTTGAAGATTATTTACTTATTTTCAAAATTGGAAACAGTAGAGTTGTACGGAATTTTTTCCGTAAAAAAATTAGCCATGATTGACTAAAATTCAACCATTAAAAAAATCGTTAAAAATCGACAGTAAGAAGAAATTCAATTACAAAAACTATAGTTGAAATAATTATTTTCTGTAAGTTTTAAACTTTTTTCATAAAAAAACATGCTTTTTCTTCCACAAGCCATGACTTTTAATATCATTTCAATTCTTAAAATTATAGAAAACTTTTTTTTCTGGAGTCCTAATTTTTGGCACGAAAACTACCTTAAAGTTAAAAATCGTGCAATTTTGAATGGAACATTTTGGACATTGTTTAATTTCTAAAACTTCAAATTTAAATAAATTAATTCCAAATTATGAAAATAATAATTTGAAAATTCTTTTTTAAATACTTCAGATGATTAATTGTTTAGTTTTGATGTCATGGACTCGAAAATTTTAATGGTCAAGACGATGTTCTAAAAACCAGGAAAAACCGGAATTTTTTTCTGGAACCACCCTGTAAAAATGATGCAAGCGTACGAGAAATATCTAATCTCTAACACGGCTCATTAGACAGGTATTTCATAAGCTTTGCAAAAGGCTAGTAAAACAAATTTTTAGTTTCATTTTGCACGAAGATTTCATCACTTACAGACAAGAACCGTGTACAGTAATTTTTCACTCAGTTCCTGGCGGTACGTAGTATAAAACTGCAAAAATGCTACCAAAATTCTTTACAAAAACAGAAAACATCACGACAAATAAGGATTGGGAAAAAAAACACGAAAAACGAAACTTTCGCAAAACAGAACAAAAAAATGAGTGATCGTGTTTACCTTAGCGTGTGACGAGCAGAGTTCAGTGTTCAATGGAGGTGATGGATGAGAATTAATGGATGGCTGATGGTTCATGGAATGAAATGTAGGATTCATCGGAATCAGTACTCGACTCGTATCGAAAGGATCTTGCAAACTAGTTTTTACCAAAGAATCTGCCTCGAAAGGATCTTTGCACAATAATTTATCACTAACTTTCCCTTCCTTTTCGCTTCCGAAAACCTCTCCATTTATTTTGGGTTTTAAAACTTGCTTATTAGCGAAAGGATTTGAGGGATTGATATACTCATGATAAGTCTCTACATTTTTTGGTGCATCAGGAGAAATATTAATGAATGGTGAAGTGTCCACCAATTGCGAATTTAAAAAATCCTTCTTCCTTTGCAAACTCGAGTTCGATTCCGAATTTTGAGGAAATTTATTGGAATACAAGTCGGAAATTTGGTTCGATAAAAGTTCACGGGGTGGGTCAGGCATGGATTTTGGTTTTGGAGGAATGTCAGTTGAATTTTGGGAAAGGGAAGAGGGCAGAGGACCGTGCCGCAAGCGCCCACTCCATGCAGGTCTCAAGCTGTCTAAACTGCGAACTGGTTTCAACTGAAAGGTTACGCACGACATTCTCTCACTAGTTGGATAAAACTTGGTTTTTTAGCTTTAGGCTTATTCTTTATAAGAGAAGAACAAGCTGAGTTTGTCTTTACATTCTAAATTACAAATCTACGACATGACAAGGAAATCCTATTTAGTCACTGAACAAAAATAGAAAGAATCCACGCTTATATATAATTAGTATTTATATTTTATAACAGGGTTGCTACAAAATCCCATTTTCGAAATTTCCTGATAGTTCTAAATTTTTCTTTCAGGTATAAAAACAACATTACACCTAGAAGATTAAAGAAAAAAGTCGTCCAGAATGTTGAATTTTCAAGCCAAACAGACAAATTTTTTACAAAACAGTTCATCTTTCAAACTGAAAATATAAATTTTTAGCAAAAAAGTTGATTTTTAACAAATTTGTTTAATTTTAGAGAAGAAAAATAATTTTCTACAATAAAGATAATTTTTAAATCCAAAAAGACAACTTTTCAACAAAATAAATACATTTTCAACTAAAAAAAATTTGTAAATCAAAAATGGAACTGTTACATATTCAGTAAGAAAATTTACAACCAAAAAAACGACTTCTTAACAAAATAGTTAAATTTTCAACTGAGTCAATGAATTTTTAACAAGAATGATGATTCATCAAACAAAAAATAATTTTTTTAACAAGATCGTTGAATTTTCAACAAAAATGATCAATTTCCAACTAAAAAAGACAAATTTTCAAGCAAACATAGAATAGTTGAATTTTCAGTTAAAGAATACATTTTTAACCAAAAAAAAAGAATATTTTTTACAAAATAGTTGAGTTTTGAACACGAAAAAAAAGATTTTTTTACGACAAAAGTTAAATTCTAACAAAATTGTTGAATCCTAAAGCTAAACAAAATTTTTACAATAAGGTTAAATTTCTAAACAAAAAAAAAGGTTTTTTCAAAAACATAAATGACTTTTTAACTAAAAAACATAAATTTTCAAGCCAACAAAAAATGATACATTTTTTACAAAAAAAATCCAACAAAATACATGAATTTTCAACTAAAAAGACGAATTTTTAATAAAAAATAGAATACTTGAATTTTCATTTATAAAATAAATTGTTAACCAAAAAAATGAACTTTCAACAAAATAGTTCAATTTTAAACCAAAAAAATTAATTTTAAACCAAAAAAGACGAAGTTTCAACAAATAATATTACTTTTCTACCAAAAAGACGAATTTTCAACAAAATACATGAATTTTCAATTTTAAAAAATTCAACGTAAAATAGAATACTTACATTTTTAGTCACAAAAATTAAAATTTCAACCAAATAAAATAAATTTTTAAATAAACAGTAGAATTTCCATTTAAGGAGATTACATTTTCAGAAAAAAAAGTAAATTTGTAACCAAATAGTGGAATTTTTAACTAAAAAAGAAAAGTTGTCAACAGAAAATAGAATAGTTAAATTTTTTGCTTCAAGCGAATGAATTTTAAATAAAATAGAACGATTTTTCAACAAAATCGTTATATTTTCACCCGAAGAAATGAATTTTCAACTACAAAAAATGTTTAAGCAAAAATGGAACTGTTACATATTCAGTAAAAAAAAATTGACAAAAAAAAACTATCTTTCAAAAAAAAAAAGTTCAATTTTCAATTAAATACATTACTTTTCAATTAAATGATGAATCCTCGACCTCAAAAAATAAATTGTTAACAAAATAGTTGAACTTTCAACTGTAATTATTAATTTTCAACTAAAAAAGAAAAATTTTATATGAATTTTCAACTAAGAGACAAATTTTCAACCAAAAATAGAATAGTTGAATTTTCAGTAAAAAAAATAGATTGTTAACAAAAAAAACAGAAATGTCTACAATAAATTTAAATTTTCAAACCAAAAAAAAAGTGTTTTCAAGAAAATTAATGATTTTTTAAGCTAAAAAACATAAATTTTTAAGCAAAAATGAAACAGTTACACCTAGAGTTAATAAAATTAATTTTCATTAAAAAAATGATATTAAAAAAATAGTTAAATTTTTAACTAAATAAATTAATTTTCAACTGAAATTATGAATCTTCAACCAAAATTTGCAGTGAACCAATAATTTTTCAACAAAAAATGAACTTTTAACAAAACAGTTCAATATTCAACCAAAAAATTAATTTTGAATTAAAAAGATCTAGTTTCAACTAATGATATTACTTTCCTACCAAAAAGACAAATTTTTAACAAAATACGCAAATTTCCAACTAAATAGTTGAATTTACAACTAAAACAAAAAAAATTCAAACTTAAAATAGAATACTTACATTTTTAGTTACAAAAATTAAATTTTCAACCAAATAAAATAAACTTTCAAATAAACAGAAGAATTTTCAATTAAAAAGATGAAATTTTTAGCAAAAAAACGAATTTATAACCAAATAGTGGGATTATCAACTAAAAAAGATAAATTTTCAACAGCAAATGGAATAATTAAATTTGCCGCTTAAAAAATTAATTTTCAACCAAAGAAACGAATTTTCAACCAAAAAGGTAAATTTTCAATCCAGAGGAATAATTTTCTCCAAAAAAGATACATTTTTTACAAAAAACATAAATTTCCAACTAAATAGTTGAATTACTAACATTTAAAAATGGATTTTCAACCAAAAATGGAATAATTCAATTTTAAAACAAAGAAATAATTTTTAACCAGAAAGATAAATTTTCATAATCGTCAAAAAAAGTGAATTTTTAACAAAGTAGTTCTACTTTCAATTAGATAGGTAAATTTTCATCTAAAAAAGATGAATTCTTGGCAAGGAATGTAATAGTCGATATTTCAACCACAAAAGATTTTTATTTTAAACCAAAAACAGTTGAATTCAACCAAAAAAGACGAATTTGCAATAAAATTGATGAATTCTCAACCAAACAGTTGCACTCTTAACTAAAAAACTAAATTTCTACTATAAGAAAAGAATTTTTAAATCAAAAAGACGAATTTGTAAAATAAAAAAGAGTTGATTTTCCAACCAAGAAAGTTTTTCTAGTCAATAATGTAAAAAAAATTAAACGTAAAAATCAATTTAAAAAAAAAGTTTATTTTCAACAAAAATTTTTACATATTTAAAAAAATATGTAGTTCAATTTTTAACCCAAGAAACAAAATTAAAATTCCCTGACAATTCCAGGTTTTTCCATGGCTCTCAAGTTTCTCAAGAGAATAATATTAAACTTAAAATTTTCATTAAAATTCCACGTTTGTTTGATTACTCGAATTTTATGTATGTCCGTTCCATAAGTTATTATTATTTTATTAATATTATATTATTATATGTTATTATCATTTTATGCGTTTTCTTTCCTTGTCCAGTTTTAAATTCCCTGATTTTCCTCAACTTTCCAGGAGTCCATGGACCGGTAGCATTTGTAGCAATCCTGAATAATTTAATTTCTAATGTGTTAGTCATTTAATCACAGTTTCTAGAAAACTCAGCTTGTTTGAAAACAAGATTCCTGAAAATACATGTCTTAATTATGGTTTTTAAGTAAATTCAGAATAAATTAATTGAATTATTTTCTTACTTGGCAACTTGTTAGCAAACTTTAATTTTATATCGACCTTTTTCCAGTTTCATGTCAAGTCAGAGCACAAATGAGATAAAATGTTTTTTTGAAAAAAGTCTCATTTATGCTAAGGGGATTTTTTTAAGGGGCGTAAATTAAAATTTGTACTCAAGTTAATGACGAAAAATTTCAGGATAGAATTGCAAATCTTATGAACTACATCTCGAGGATTTATTAATTTATTTCTTTGTGTATTTTTATAAATACAATTTCGCGAGATGAAAAAAACTGATTTTCAAAAAGTATATTTTATGAGATTGTTTCAAAATTGAAATTATGAAAGCCATGAAAGTTGTTTGATTTATAACTTTTAAAAATTTTCAGATTTTCTAGTTCTCGCTTACAAATTCAAAATATTTCAAATTTAAACTTATAAAATGAAATTAAAAATGGAAGCAAAAATGGAAGCAAAAATGGAAGCAAAAATAGGAAGCTTTGTGGCCAAAATATTTGTTATAAAAAAAAACTAAGACAAGTTATATTTAAGATTTACAATTCCAGCATTAAATTTACCACGAATTTCAATAAAAGATAAAAAATAAGAATTCGCATTGAAAAAAATGAATTTATGAGATCTAGATACTCATGCACATTCGGAACTGTTTTAAATATATCAGGGTGGCCACTATTTTAAAAATTTTTGTCTCCCGATCAAAAAATAAACTGAATTAAAAAAAAACATTCAAAATAAATAGTTATTTTAAATGGGAAAGATTACGAGTGAAATCATTTCTACTGCGGGACGTTGAAACTTAAATGAATGCGAACTTCATTTAAAAATAACAAAAATTTTAATCCCGAAAAATTGTGATATTAAAACTTTATAATACTCAAACCCTTTCAAATTTTAATTGTTTGAAATAAATTTAAATCGCTTAAAAATTAATAATTATTAAATTGCTTATTATATTTTCCAAAATTCAATAAATTCAATTTTAATCGCCAAATTAAAACCTATAAAAGGGAAAAATTAAAAATTTAGCGTTCAACATAGAAATTCAGAACTCTAAAATTGTAACCATTTAAAATTATCAAAATTATTTAATTTGTTATGCATTATTTTCAAATCTTCCTTTAGAATTATTATTCATTCTTAA
>JAUELO010000271.1:3393748-3405551 GCA_032357855.1 Amphibolips quercusostensackenii | reverse complement strand
TCAGAAAATTGCGTTACGTAATTTATGTATGGCCTCTTAAAAATATATATTTCATTATTTTCGTGAAAAACATGTTTTTACTAGGAGTCTACTCCGAAAATATCTTTTGTTCAAAATATTAATGTGTTAAATATGCACTGAATTTTAAGTAATATGAAAATAAAGTAAAAATTTGTTTTAATTATTATTCCAATTCATGGACTTTAGAAACAAATTTAGAAAATAATTAATTATGTTTTTAGTATTATTTTTTTTCATTATTCGATAATGGTAATATATTGAGGACTATCTTGTAAGATAATTTGTCAAAGCTTCTACACTAACTATATTAATTAAATTTCTAGAAACTTAAGCCATTGAGAAATTACTTACCTTTTAATAAAGTTATTTCCATAAATGAAAAAACAGTTATTTAATTTTACATATGAATAGTACTATTTTAACACATTCATATATTTACAAGGACTGAATAAAGTATATTTTATAATATTTTCGTGAAATTGTAAACATATTCCGAGTCGATTAAAAAAAAATTCGAAGTACTTGAATGGCTCCGTACTATGAAAAAGTACACCTGTTAAAAACCTGGATTTGTCAGGGAATTTTATTTACAGGATTTGAGTAGACACCCTAAATAGTGTCCTAAATTATTTGAAATTGTTGAAAACAGAAGTTCGAAAAATTGTTCCTTGTCCACTTGCTATTCTCATGTTTTCAAATATATGTTGCCATTATTTTAAATAAAATGAAATTTTATGCCTGACAGGACTTCAAACTACTGGATTCATCAGAGTTTCAAAACCAAAAAACAAACTTAGGAAGACAGTATTGGCTCGAGCGTGGAAATTTAGTAGTAAAAGGTGTAATGGATTTTTCGTCAAAAGATAATGAGCCACACACACATGAACAGCTCGTTAGACAATTCGCCACAACCACTCTCGAGTCATACAGGTATGAAATATCAAAAAATTACATATAATTTTTCGATCAAACAATTTTTAAATACTCTTAACATGAATGTTTTCTCAGTTTTCACAGTCCACATTGCGTCCAGGCTTTAACACACACAAACGGTCACGTGGGACAGGCACTAGAAATATTATTATGTAAATATTTTAGAATCGAAAAATTAGAGAAGAACGGACATTTAGAAAATATAGATGAATGCGACATGTTACAAAGGAGAACCGAAGAAAAGGAGGCGTTGGAATCAATTTATGGAGACATGTTTATCGAGAAGATAAAGAATCAGATCTGGATAGTGAAATTAAAATTAGATTATTTGCTGGATAAGAAAGCAACTGCGAAGGAACCCGATAAACCGAAAATAACACAGAAAGAAATATGTCGACTATTTTTGAATGGAAATTGTCGATTTGGTGCCAGGTGCAGATTTTCGCATGAAAAACCGCTGAATGATAGAGCGATGAAAACAAAATCTTTGGAGAATGATCCTTATTTCTTACTGGAAATTAGATTTCCCGAAGGTATTTTTCGAATTCAAAAACAAGGTGTCTACCTGACAGGGAAAGCCGGAAAAGACCAGGAATTTTGTGCTTTAAAGTCTTTTTGAAAGCATGAAATTGGATGTACAATAAAACTCGTAAATTAGTATTCATCTAAAATTTTTAATATATATATATATAAAATCAGAGAGAAAAATTTACGTTTCTAATTTAAAAAAAAAACTGTAATTACGATGTGGAACTGAGGATTTTGGAATAGATATATGTAATTCTGAATTGGAAAAAGCAATTTTTTAAAAATAATCATTATAGTTTTGAATTTAAACATTGAATTTTTGAAAATAATTATAATTTTGAGTTGGAACAGGAAAGTTTTCGAAAGAATTATAATTCTGACTTGAGTCTCTGAGTTAGGACATGGAAATTTTAAAGAGGAGTATAATTCTCCTTAGACTTTTTTGTTGAGAATTCGCTTTTGTTTCTCTTTAAAATTAATTTCTTGAACTAAAAAAGTAACTTTTCTTCTTTTGGTTGAAAATTTGCGTTTTTGGTAGAAAATTTTTTTTACAGAAAAATCGTCTTCTGGCTCCAAAGTTCAACAATTTGCATGCAATTTTTTTTCTCTCTTGACTGATATATATATTTTTTTAATTTTTCTTTTTGGTTGCAAAATATATAATTTTAGTTGAAAAGTCATCTTTTTGTTTAAAAATTTGAACATTTTGTTGAAATTTCGTTTTTTTTTGTTTTATTTATTTTTTTACTGAAAATTTAACTTTGCCATTTTTGGTTAAAAATTTATTTATTATTATTTTTTTTAACTTATGTATTTTGTTAATAATTCGTCTTTTTTTGGTAGAAAATTAATCTTCTTTGTTTGAGAATAGATCTTTTTTGTTTTTAAATTAAAGTTAAAAAAATTAAAATTAAAAAATCTTTTGGTAGAAATTTCATCTTTTTTTGGTTCTTCAGTTAAAAATTCGTCTTTTTTCCAATTTATTTTTTTACTAAAAATCTAACTTTGATATTTTTGGTTGGAAATTCAATTTTTTTTTAAATTCGTCTTTTTGGTGGAAAATTAATTTTCTTCGTTTGAGAATTCCTCTTTTTGGTTTTTAATTTTATTTCTTGGTGGAAATTTCAACTTTTTTAGTTGAAATATCAACTATCACATTTTTTGTTAAAAAATTCAACTTTTCGGGTTAAAAATTGAAGTGTTTTTGAGAAAATTCACCTTTTTCACCTTTTTTTTTTGTTGAAAATTAATTTTTTTAAATTCAAAATTCATCTCTGGTGAAAAATTTGACAAATTTGTTGAAAATTCGTTTTTTCGTTTCAATTTATTTTTTCTACTGACATTTTTGGTTAACTAATGGCAACTGTGCCATTTTTGGTTAAAAGTTTAGCTTTGTTTAAAAATTTATCTTTGTTAGTTGAAAATTTAACTATTTTTTGTGTGCAAATTTACGTAATTTGTTGAAAATTTGTTATCATTTAATTATAAATTAAATTATTAAAATTAAAATTAACTAAAATAAATTAAATTAATCTCTTTTGGTAGAAATTTCAGCTTGTTTGTTTGAAATATCATATATTACATTTTTTGTTGCGAATTTATCTTTCTAGGTAGAAAATTCAAGTATTTGGTTAAAAATTCAACTGTTAGGTTGAAAATTCATGTCTTGGTGAGAGTTTAATCTTTTTTGGTCAAAAATGCAACTGTTTGTTTGAAAGCTAATCTATTTTTTTTTTCGAAAGAATTGTGATTCTGACTTGCAACAGTGCATTTTTGAGAAAAGTGATAATTTTGAGTTGGAAAGGGAAATTTTCCGAAGCAATTGTATTTAATTCTGAACTTTATTAGAGAATTTTCAAAAATAAATTATAATTCAGACCTGGAAAAAGTATTTTTAAAAAGAATTATAATTCTGGTTTGCGAGAGAAAATTTTCGAGAAGAATTATAATTCTGACTTGGAACAACGAATTCTACAAAATAATTACAATTTTGCCTTCTAAAGGGGATTTCCGAAAAAATATTTATATAATTTGGACATGGAACAGGAAATTTTCCAAAAAAATTAAAATTCTGAGTTAAGACATGGAAAATTCAAAAAGATGTATAATTATTAGACCGAAAATGTAAAAAATTGACTGGAAAAGAAACGGAACATGACGGTGAATTTAAAATCATCTGTCGGGTAGACAATCTGAAAAATTATACTTTTTTCTCGAGGGCATTAAATTTAAGTATCAGGCCACACAGACCGATCCCTATGTCCCCTTTGTATTGATTTGAAATTATTTTTTGGGAATCAACCTGCATTTTTAATAATTTATTCTGAATTCTTTCAAATTCTTTTAAATTCTTTTAATTTTTTTCAATTCGCTTGAATTCTTGAAAATTTGCTTAATTCTACCTAATTTAGTGGATTTTTTTTAAAAAGTATTCATGTAATTGATCCTGAGGATAAATTGATAAAATGGTCAAAGGATTTGAAATATTTTAGTTAGTTTTAAAAGTGTCAAGTAATTTTTCATTTATTTCTGGAAAATGACCGGGAATTTAATTTAAAAACCGGGAATTCAATTATGATCACAGTAAAATTCAAGTTATGTAAGGTATATAAATGTGTTTATTACGTTACGCAATTTTTTTTTTATCTAAAAATTTAACTTCCAGTAGAAAATTTAACAGTTTTGCTGAAAATACGTTTTTTTGTGAAGAATTAGATTTTTAAGAGAAACTTGAACTATTCTATTTGGTTGCAAATTTATTTTCTTCCTCTTTTTTTCCTTTGTTATTCTTGTCTCTAATGAGCCGAAAAGTAAGGTAGTTTGGAAGTCTGGTTTTTAATTGCAAATCTTTTTCATGCTTTTCTATCATAAAATATTTTTTCATGAGAAAATAGATTTCTGTTTGATCTTAAATTAAAAATTCGTTTTTTTTTCAATGAAATTTCTACTATTTTGTTGAAAATTAACTTTTTTTACTTAACAATTCAACTATTTGTTTGAAAATTTATTTACTTTGTGGAAAATTCGTCTTTTTTCTAGAAAATTAATCTTTATGGTTGAAAATTCCTATTTTTCATAAAAATTTCAACTATCCCAGTTGAAGATTTATCATTTTAGTTGAAAGTACATCAGTTTGTTTAAAAATGAACTTCTTCAACTGAAAATTCAACTGTTCCATTTTTAGTTGAAATCGATCTTTCCTGGTTTGAAATTCAACAATTTGAATGAAAATTAGTCTTTTTTAATAGAAAATTCAACTTTTTTTTTGAAAATATACCTACTTTGTTAAAAATTTGATTTTTTTTAAATAGATAATTATCTTCTTCTTTGAAAGTTAATCTTTTTGTTTAAAAATCCTTCTTTTCGGTTGAAAATTCAAGTATTCCAGTTAGATATTTATAATTTTAGTTGAAAATTCATCTGTTAAGTTGGAAATAAAATTACTTGGTTAAAAGTTAAACTCTGTTGTTAAAAATTATTTTAACTTTTCACTTAACTTTTTAATTGTGCAAAATAATTTCTTAGTTGAAAATTCATCTTTTTGGTTGAAAATTAAATTATTTCATTTATATATTCATCATCGTAGTTGAAAATTGATTTTTATTGTTTGAAATTAAACTATTTTAGTCAAAGATTTACAACTTTAGATGAAGTTTAATCACTTTGTTTGAAAATGTAATTATTTTTTTGAGTTAGTTTTCTTTTTTGTTGAATGCAAGTTTTTAAACTGAAAATTCAACTTATTCTACTCGAATCCTGAAAATTATCTTTTTCTTTGAAAGTTAATCTTCTTGTCTAAAAATTCTTCTTATCGGTTAAAAATTTAAGTATTCCAGTTAAATATTTATCATTTTAGTTGAAAATTCATCTTTTTCGTTGTAAATAAAATTACGTGGTTAGAAGTTGAACTCTTTTGTTAAAAATTATTATTTTCTTTAAGATTCATAATTTGAATTAAAAATTTATTTCTTAGATTGGAAAATGAGCTAATTGATTGAAAAATTGTTTTTTTTTTATGAAAAGGTGATTTTTTCCCGGAAATCTAACTATTTTGTTGAAAATTTGTTTTCTTTTTGGTTGAAAATGATTTTTTTTTTCAAGTGAAAATGTAACTATTATACCAGTTAAATATTCCATAATATTAATTAGAAACTCATTTATTTAGTTTAACATTCATTTTTAGACTTAAAATTCAATCATTCAATTTTTGGTTGAAAAATGATCTTTTTTAGTTGAAAATTCCTCTTTTTTGGTAGAAATTAATCTTCTTGGTTGAAAATTTATCATTTTGGTCTAAAGTTTAATTATTTCATTTAAATATTCATCATCTTTAGTTAAATATTTCATAGCCTTGGTTAATCATGTATCTGTTTGGTTAAACATAAATTTTTTTAACTCTAAATTTAATTATTTAATTTTGGTTGACAATTTATCTTTTTTTAGTAAAAATTAATTTTTGGTAGTTTGAAAATTCAACTATTTCAGTTGAAGATTCATTGTTTTTCTTGAAAACTCATATTTCTTGTTGTACTCATATTTCATGAGTTTGGTTAAAAATTAATTTTAATAACTAAAAATGTAAATATTCCATTTTCGGTTGAAAGTTGATTTTGTCTTTTAGTTCAAAATTCAACTATTTGGTTGAAAATTCGTCTCCTTTAATTAAAAATTCAACTATTTTGTTAAAAAATTCATGTTTTTTTTAATTGTATTTTTTGGTAGAAAGTTAATCTTGTTGTTTGAAAATTCATTTGTGTGGTTGCAAATTTAAGTATTTTAGTTAATTATTCATCATTTTAGTTGAAAATTTATATTTTTGTCTTGAAATTCAACTATTCTAATAATTTTACTAACTAAAAGGTTAACTTTTCCATTTTTTTTTGAAAATTGATATTTTTTAGTGAAAAATTCAAGTATTTGTTTTAAAATTCATTACTTTGAAAATTTTCGCTTGGTATGTTAAAGGATGTTTAGAATAAACGTAGTAATTTAAAATAAATGTTTGAGTTTTTCGGCAAATATGAATATTTTCCTTTTTATTTGACTGGGAAAATTGAAAAACTTGACTGGGAAATTACCTGAAATTTGAAATCGTCCGCCGAATCGCCACCCTGGTTGCCCTTTGAGTACGAAAAAAGTACCCTATGAGTGTGACCGAAAGTACCCTTTGTTACCTATATTTTATCTCATAGGGACTGTGAGGCCTGAAATTTTCATAATTTTTATATTATTTTTTTCAGGTAACAAATATCCCTTTGAAGCGCCCTACTTTTATTTCTCGAAAAGCGAGTTAACATTCTGTAAATTAAAATGCCTAAGAATAGCAAAAATATTATACGACGAAGCTCTGCAGTATTCTGAAACCGGCACGCCTTCCGTTTTCGCAATAACTTCTTTATTAGAAAACGAGTCCGAAATGAAGTCCTACTTGTCAGAATGCAAAGATCTATTTTTGGACAAAGACGATCCACTTTTCCCGAAATTGAAAAAGGGAGGGAATAAAATAGGCGCCTCGCATTATGAGAAAGGCTCTACGAATAAAAGGAATAAAACGAGTGTCCCGTGGGAACAAATCGTAAGGCAGGATGAGGAAATCAGAAATAGATTCTTGGAGAAGCAGCGAAATCCTCAGTACCAAAAAATGAAAGAAGTCAGACGAAAATTGCCTGCATGGTCCAGAATGGACGAGGTTTTAAATACAATTTATGAGAATCAAGTTACGATAATATCGGGAGAGACTGGTTGCGGAAAAAGTACACAGGTTCCGCAATTTATTTTAGACGAGTGGATCATTAATAGGACTAGAGAAAATGAAGATCATGTAGAAATAATTTGCACGCAGCCTCGAAGGATAAGTACAATTGGAGTGGCGGAAAGAGTTGCGGCTGAAAGAGATGAACGAGTGGGTCAAACGATTGGTTATCAGATTCGATTGGAAAGCAAAATGTCTCAAAATACGAGACTTACTTTTTGTACGACTGGAATTTTGTTACAAAGATTGTCCGGCGATCCGAAATTAACTTCTGTCACGCATATCATTGTAGACGAAGTGCATGAAAGGAGTGCAGAGAGGTCAGTTTAGTTATTCAAATTTAATTTTTAGGCTGCTCAACGTCAGGAAAAATCAGGAAATTTCATTGGGCAGGAAAAGACAGAGATTTAAAAAAAATTTTGTTAAAAGTCAGGGAATATCTATAAGAGGCAGTTTAAATAACTGTCAAGGATAGAATATTCAAAAATTTTATTTGAAATTGTTTTATTCCGTTTATAAAAGATTCTAGGTTAAAAATTTTACAAGATTAATTTTCTCATCTTTGAATATTAATGGTCAGCGAAAATGAAAAATTGATCGGAAAATTTAGTCAGTAATTTATTTGCCTTGTATTTTTATTTATTTTTTATATGATTCCTTCTGAAAATTACATTCTTAGTTAAAAATTTTATTAACAATTTTGTTAAAAACTCATCCTTTTTGGTTGAAAATTAGTTTTTTTTTTAATAGAAAATTCGGCCTTTTAGTTGAAAATGAACTATTTTGTCGAAAATTCAACTGTCTTCTGAAATTTTTGTCTTTTTGGTTTGAAACATCAACTATTTAGTTAAAAAATTCAACTATTTTGTTTAAAATTCGTCTGTTTAGCTTGAGATTTCATCTTTTCGAGTTTGAAAGTCAACGGGTTTCTGAAACTTTTTGCTTATAATACTTTTTTTTAATATCATTGGTATAAAATTAACTTTTTTTTTTAATTCACATTTTGTTGTTGAAAATTCAACTGAAATCTTTCGTGGTTGAAAAATCAACTATTTTTGTTTAAATTCATCTTTTTGGTTTAAAAATTTATCTGATTTAGTAGAAATTCCATCTTTTTTGGATAAAAACGCAACTGTTTGATTAAAAATTCGTCTTATTTGGTTTAATTGGACTGCTTTTGATTTGAAAATTTAAATCATTTTGGTTGAAATATCTACTATTATATTATTTATTGAAAATTCATCTTTTTTGGTTGAAAATTAAACAGTTTGGTTGAAGGTTGAACCAATTTGTTAAAAAATGATTTTTTTTGTTGAAGATTCATCACTTTAGTTGAAAATTTATCTCTTTGGTTGAAAATGTTCCTATTTTTACGAAAATTAATCTTTTATGATTGAATTCAACCCATTATTGAAACGGCTTTGAAAGAAATTTCAACTATTTGGTTGAAAATAAACTTTTTTGTTGAAAATTCACATTTTTGGTGGAATGCAACTATTTTTGTTTAAAATAAAATCTTTTTTGGTTTTTATATCTACTACTGCATTATTCATTGCAAATTCATTTTTTAAAATTAAAAATTAAACTACTTGATTGAAGCTTGAACCAATTGGTTAAATAATCATTTTTTTACATTCTCATTTTGTTGAAAAATAATCATTTTAGTTGAAAATTCATCTCTTTGGTGTAAAGTTGAACTATCTTGTTAAAAATTGATCTTTTTTAATTAAAAATTTAACTATTTGATTGAAAATGCAACCGTTTTTGTTAGAAAATTCATCTGCTTTAGTAAAAATTTCATTTTTTTTTTATAAAAATGCAACTGTTTGCTTAAAAATTAATCTTCTGTTGTTGTTTAAACTATTTTATCGGAAATTTATCTTTTTTGGTTTTATTCAACTATTTTCATGTAAAATAAAAATATTTTTGATTGAAATATTGGCTATTACATTATTCGTTGAAAATTCATATTTTTAGTGAAAAATTGATCTTCTTAGTTCAAGGTTGAACCAATTAAAAAAAATCATTTTTTGTTGATGATTCATCATTTTAGTTGCAAATTTTATTTCTTTGGTTAAAGGTTTAACTTTTTGTTGAATATTGATATTTTTTTATTAAAAAGTTAACTACTTCGGCAAAATTTTCCCTACTTGAAAAAAAAATTTTTGATGAAAATTGAACTATTTTGTTGAAAAATGTTTTTTTTTTAAATTAATTTCTTGAATTGAAAATGTCATGTTTTCATTTTTGGTTAAAAATTTATCTTTTTTTTTGTTGAAAGTTCGTCTTTTTGGTTGAAAACTGTTTTAAAAAAATCGTATTTTGGCTTAAAAGTTCAACAATTCGCAAATATTTTTTATTCTTCTCTTACGGAAATATTTTCATTTGTTGGAACTTCGTCTTTTTGTTTGGAAAAATCATCATTTCAGTTAAAAATTTATCTGTGGTTGAAAATTTGAATATTTTGTTTAAAATTCATTTTTTTATAGAAATTTATTTTTTTAACTGAAAATGTTACTTTGCCCTTTTTGGTTGAAAATTGATCTTTTTTAGTTGAAAATTCATGTACTGTGTTGAAAAAACTTGCTGTTTTCAACAACTTCAAAATTCATATTTATTTATTATTCATATTTTGTTGTTGAAAATTTGCTGGAATCTTTCATGGCTGAAAAATCAATTCTTTTTTTTTTAATTCACCTTTTGGTTTAAAAATTTATCTATTTCAGTAGAAATTTGATATTTTTTGGATAAAAATGCAACTGATTGGTTGAAAATTAATCTTCTTTGGTTGAATTCAAGTGTTTTTCATTCAAATTGAAATCTTTTTTGGATTATCTTCTATTAAATTATTCGTTAAAAAGTCTTTTTTTTTTGTTTGAAAATTAAACTACTTGGTTGAAGATTGAACCAGTTTGTTAAGAAATAATTTTTTGTGTTGATTCATCATTATTTCAATTGGACATTCATTTCTTCGGTTGAAAGTTGAACTGCTTTGTTGAAATGATTTTTTTTTTAATTTTTTGATTCATTTCTATGGTTCAAAATTTAACTATGAATTGAACTATTTTGTTGAGAATTCGTTTTTTGTTGTTCAAATATCAATTCCGTATAATATTTATCATTGAGGATTTATCTTTGTGTTGAAAATTGAACTATTTTGTTAAAAATTCGTTGTTTTTTTTTGTTTAAAATTAATTTTTTCAACTAAAAATTTAAGGTTTCCATTTTTGACTAGAAATATATCTTTTTCAGTTGTAAGTTCGTATTTTTGGTAGAAAATGGTTTTAAAGTAAATTCGTCTTTTGGCTTCAAATTTCAACAAATCGCATAAACTTTTTTTATTATTTTTTCACGGAAAACATTTTATTAATTGGAAATTCGTCTTCTTGGTTGGAAAATTCATCATTTCAGTTTAAAATTTACCTGTAATTGACAATTTTAATGTTTTGTTGAAAATTTGTTTTTTTTTTCAATTGAAATGTATTTTTTTAACCAAAAAGTTTACTTCGACATTTTTGGTTAAAAATTTATTTTTTGCTGTTAAAAATTTGTGTATTTTGTTTAAAATTCGTCTTTTATTTTTAAAATCCATTTTTTTATAGAATTTTTATCTTTTTGATTGAAATATACACTATTCCATTTTTTGTTGAGAATTCATTTTCGTAGTTTGAAAATTCAAGTATTTGATTAAAAATTTCATCTATTTTGTAGAAAATTAACGTGTAGAACATTTATATTTTTTTGTTAAAAATTCATCTGAAATCTTTCTTGGTTGAAAAATCAACTTTTTTTTTAATTCGTCTGTTTGCTTTAAAAATGTATCTACTTTAGTAGAAATTCAATCTTTTTTTGCATAAAAATGCAACTGTTTGGTTAAAAATTAATTTTCCTCGGTTGAGGCTTTAACTATTTTATTGAAAATTTGCCTTTTTTGGTTGAATTCGATTGTTTTTTATTTACTAATAAAATTTTTTTTTGTTAAAATAGCTGCATTATATTGTTCGTTGAAAATTCATATTTTTTGGTTAAAAATTAAACTACCCGATTGAAGATTGACCCAATTTGAAAAAAAATCATTTTCTTGTTGAAGATTCATCATTTTATTTGAAGGTTCATCTCTTTGGTTGAAAACTTTAATATTTTCTTGAAAATTCGGTTTTGTTTTTTGTTTGAAACATTATCTTGCTTGGTTGACAATTCATGTATTTTTTATTTAAATTCATATTTTTGGTTTGAAAATTGATCTTTTTATGTAGAATTTTTATCTTTTTTGTTTGAAATACCAGCTTTGGTTCAAAATTGAACTATTTTTTCAATTTTTTTTTTGTTGGTTGAAATATCAAATATGACATATTTCGTTGAGAATTCATCCCTTTGTTGAAAATGCAGCTGTTTTTTTTTGTTCAAGTTTAATCTTTGTTTATTAAAAATTTGGTCATTTGTTTAAAATTCATCTTTGTAGCTTGAAAATTCAACGATTCAAATAAAACTTAATTTTTTTAAAAATTCGTCTCTTTTTCTTTAATTTTCAACTAATTGGTCAAAAATTAGTTTTTCGTTGCTGAAAAT
>JAUELO010000271.1:3382222-3393648 GCA_032357855.1 Amphibolips quercusostensackenii | reverse complement strand
ACCCAACAATTTACATATATACACTTCATATGCACAAAACTCTTGCCCCGCCTGAGAGTGGCAACTGATTCTCAAGTGTTTTGATTCATTCCTAATAAGTGTACGCATATGTGCATATATTCATGCTTACGTGTACTGTACTATCATTTATGATTTACTTTTATTTTCAATTGCGGAATGATCTCAGTTCCCCGTGACGATTTTCATTCAAGATCGACTGCTATACTTACATATAGTTTTAAGTGTTGTACTAAGGTTTGCGAGTTTATTTTATTCTCAGTTGTATAGAAAAGTTTTAATCATTCGTTATTTTGTAAAAGGCACCCTCAGTTGTTTCTATTAGTGTGTAATAGGTATACATTCGTAAAGTTCAAACGTGGTCTTTCTATAGAACCTTTCAGCTTATCAGAAAACGATTTCACTTTGTTCTTGCTTACTAGCGATGAGTTCAATTGTCATATATCATACCACCTAGTTTCACATAGAGATATAAGCGTAATTTCGCCGCATTTTATTACCAGAAGATCTCATTGTTCATTACAAGAATCATAATTGTACTCATTAGTTAGGGAACTGAGATCATTCCGCAATCAAAACGAAAAGTAAGTCACAAATGATAGTACAATACACGTGAGCATGAGTATATGCAGTATGCACATATGCGTACAAATATTGAGAACGAATCAAAACACTTGAGAATCAGTTGCCACTCTCAGGCGGGGAAAGAGTTTTGTGCATATGAAGTGTATATATGTAAATTGTTGGGTATCGTCTAAGTACATAGTGTATATATGTTTTATTAAGTTATAAGATAGGTTTCATATAGTTGTATATAGTGTATATAAAGTAAGGGATGCTAATCTAACTGACGGCCTCCACGTGGTGCATCCTGGCCAATCATGAAATTAGTTTGGCGAATGTCAGCAGTAAAAGAAGAGAAGCTTTTTTCTATCTACTTAGAATCAATTCACACTGTGACATGCGTTTTAATCTATGAAGTACCGCATCGATCATTCCCGCAAAAATATATATTGCAGCCTTGAATGTGAGCATGATATAGGGAAAAATGGTTGGTGTATGAATAGTATTTCCTTTAAAAAAAATTATTTGAAAATTTTAATAATTTTGTGTATACCCGTATAATCAACAGAATTGGTATCTTTTTTTAGAACATCGTTATTACTCTCTATAACATATATTTTAACCATCAAAATCAATTACACCGTGTTCGAAAAAATTAAATTTTTTGATTTTTTAAAAAATTTGTTTATAATTTTTGTAAAATAAATTTTTTAGTTGATACTTACGGTAAATTTATCTTATAGGGGTAGCCACTTACCCCCGCAATATGAACCACATCCGAGCGGGGGCACCCAGACCATGCTTATCCTGCTACGGCCTTTATAAGACTTTCAAATTAATATTTGAATGAATATAACACTGCTATTGATTTAAACTTTAACCTGTTTAAATGAAAATAAGATTTCAGAAGCTTTTTAATATTTTACATAATTTGATTGTTTTTCTGTGTTTATTCTAGGATGGTAAATTTTATTCATTATTTTTTTAAGTTACGACTTTGGACCAACGGCTTCATCACCCAGAAGTACAGGCAGAAAAAATAAACGAATTACGTCCTCAACATAAGCAGTTCCTAGTAAAAAGATCCCAACGTTGTCGAGCTTGTGAACATAACGTTAGCAAGCCAGAATTTTCGCCTCAGTCTATCAAGTTTAAGATTCAACTTGCTGCTTTGTAAGTTAATATTTTATTATTCAAGCAGAGTTGATGTAAGTCAAGGAATTTCAGAAATTCAGGGAAAGTTAGGGAGTATCAGGGAAAACCTGACAGAGACAGGTAATTTTCGATAAACTAAAGTTGAAGTTCATTATATTATTTGGTTGGAAATTTAATACTTTTGTTAAAAATTCATTTTTTTGGTTTGAAAATTCATCATTTTGGGTTAAAAATTCATCAATTTGTATAGAAATTGCATATTTTTGGGTTAAAAATTAAAACTGTTTGAAAATTAATCTGTTTTTGTGCAGGATTCAAATATTTTGTTGAAAGTTCCTCTGGTCTGGATAAATCCGGATGTTTTTGGTTTTATATTTTTTGTTTGAACTTTGTTCGAAAATGTAACTGCTAGATTAAAAATTACTTTAAAAATTCAAATATTCGGTTGAAAATTCATGTATTTTGTTAGAAATTAGACTTTTTTCGTTGAAAATTCATCTTTTTCGTAGAGAATTAATATATTTTGGTAGGAAATTAATCTCCTTTAGAAAAAAAATTATCTTTTTGGTGGAAAATTCACTTTTTTTTTAGAAATTCATTTCATTGATCGAAAATTAGTTTTTTTTATTGAAGATTAATTTTTCAACTATTCAATTTTTTATCGAAAATTTATCTTGCTCATAGAAAGTTAATCCTTTTGATGGGAAAATTAACTATTTCGTTGAAAGTTTATTTTATTTAGTTGAAAATTACGTTTTTAACTAAAAATATAGTTATTCTATTTTAAGTGAGAAATTTACCTGTTTCAGATAAAAATTCAATTTTGTTGTTGAAAATTCGTTTTCTTGGTGGAAAAGAAATCTCATCATTTGAAACCTGTTTTTTTTGTGTTAATTTTTTTAAACTAAAAATCGAACTATTGCATATTGGGTTGAAAATGTATCTTCTTCAGCGGAAAATTCAACTATTTGGTTGGAAATTAATTTTTGTCACTGTAAATTGAACTATTCCATGTTACGTTGAAAATGAATCTTATTCAGTTAAAAATTCAACTATTTGGTTGAAAATTAATTTTTTTATCTGAAAATTGAACTATTCCATGTTTGGTCGGAAATGTATCTTCTTCAGTTGAAAATGCAAGTATTTGGTTGAAAATTCGTCTTTTGTGGTAGAATATTTTCCTTCTTGGCGACTTATCTTTTTGAGTGAAAATGTAACTATTAGTTTGAAAATTTTAATTTTCAATTAAAAATTCATGTATTTTGTTATAAATTAATTTTGTTAGTTAAAAATCTATCTCTTTTATTAATAATTAATTTCTTCAGTTAAACCTTAGTTTTTTCCCATTGAAAATTAATTTTTTTACTGATAATATAACAATTCCATTTTTTGTCGAAAATTTATCTTTTTTGATAGAAATTTAATCTCTTTGGATAAAAATTCATTTATTTGGTTGAAAATTCAAATCCTTTCATGAAAATTCTTTGTTTTGGTTTGGAAATTAGTCTGGTTTGGTTGAGGATTCAACTAATTTATTTAAGATTCATATTTTATGGTTGAATTCAACTGTTTTTGATTCAAAATTGAAATATTTTTTAATGTAAATATCAACTATTATATTCATTGTTGAGAATTCATTTTTTTATCAAAGATTCATCACTTGGTTGAAAATTGAACTGTATTGTTAAAAACTCATTCTTTTTCTGGGTTAAAAATTGAGTTTTTTGTAAATAAAAATTCAATTCTTTCATTTTTTGCTTGAAATTAATATTTTTTTATTGAAAGCTCAACTTTTTTGTTGAAAATGCATGTATTTTACGTATGCCTTGTGCAATTTGTGGATGACCCCTTATAAAATTCTGTATTATTGTTTTCACTAAAAATGTTAAAAATACTTTCGAAACAACAATTTCTTTCTACTCACGTAATTTATATCTCAGGCGTTAGATTGTTTTTATAGCTAAAAGAAAAATCTATAACGGTCAGAGAAAATAAGGGAATTTCGAAATTGAGATTTTGTAGCAACCCTGTTCAAGATTATTTTGTTCTTATTACATTTTTCTTGGTATTTTATTATTTTTTATATTTCTTTCAGTTATCACGTACCAGAAATACGAATCGTCACTTGCGAACCCTTGAGGTCAGGAAAAACAAGTGAGCTTCTCCTGAAGTTTTGCAATCCAACACAACATCAAACTCAAATTACTTTGCTTCCATCAGATACGCCAATAACGCCCACGACAATAACCGCGGCCGGTGAAAAAGTTGAAGTCAAACGTGAAACTATGCAACTTGTAAGAATAAATAATTCCATATATTATTTTACCTGAAATAGTCAGAAAAAGGGCTCTTTATTTGCACGCGTAGCGGCAGTAAAATAGCACTTTATTGTACCGCGATGAGCGGCACGTAAAGTGAACTTCATTGTACCGCGTCAAGCGGCACGTAAAGTGACAGCAAGGAGGAAGAAGTTAGTGAGTGAGGAAGAGAAGGAAAAAGAAGGAGAAAAAAGAAAAGGAAAGGGGAAAAAGGAAAAGATGAAAAGGAAAGGGGGACAAGGGAAACGGAAAAATGGGAAAGGAAAGAGGAAAGGGGTAATAGGAAAAGGGGGAAAGGGGAAAGTGAAAGGGTAAAAGGAAGGGTAGAAAAAATGGGAAAACAAAAAGGGAAAATTGCAGAGGAAAGGGAAAGGGGATAACAGGAAGGGGCGAAAGAAAAGGAAAAAAGCGAAAGGAGAAATGGCAAATAAAGGGGAAAAGGAAAGAAGTAAAGGGGAAAAAGGAAAGCGGGAAAGCGACAGAGAAAGGGTAAAATAAAGGGGAAAAGGAAAGCGGAAAGGGGGAAAAAGTGGAAAAGGGACAGGGAAAGTGGAGAAGAAGAGGGAAAAAGAGAAGAGGAAAAGGGAAAAAGGGAATAAGGAAAGAAGGAAAAGGGAAAAGGAAAGGGGAAACGGGAAGACAAAAAAGTATAAGGAAAGGGGAAAATGGAAGAAAGCAAAGGAAGCGGAAAGGGAAAAGAAAATGGGAAAAAGGTGAAATGGGAAAGGGTAGGGGGGAAAGGGACATAGAAGGGGCAAAAGGAAAGAGAGAAAGGGAAAAGGAAAGGGGAAAAGGGGAATGGTAGGGGAAAGGGGAAAAATGCGTAGGTACATAATTTACTATTAAAAAGATTTTGCTATAAGCTGCGAATTTATCTTCTGTTTATCTTTTTTTAGGGCACCGAGTCTCCTAATTTACTTCCTTCAGCAGTACGTCAAGTCATCGTAACAGAAGACCCAAAGCCGATAACGATTTCTGTAAATGCAGAACTGACTCTACCTCACAGTTCTCTGATTCTTCCTCCTAGAGATGATACTGCTGAATATGATGACACTGGAGATACACATAATTTCCAAGATGATCCAAAGTAAGAAATTTTTAAGAGATTCAGGCTAAGGGCTCATTTAAGAAATTCAAAATAGTGTCAACAGTAGCACACATTTTGAAAAATAGTAGCAAAGTAATGCATTGAAAAAAATATTAAATCAAGGGGTCAAATATTTTTTAAATCTGGTATACAATATCAAGGTGTCCAGCGACCTTGAAAACATAGAAATCTCTTTGAATTTTTAACGAGAACCTTGAAGTTAAATTATTATTTTTTTTTTTGCTTTTAAAACATTAATTTTACTAAAATGCGAAAAGTGGTTCAAATGTTTTACTCTATTATGAAAGAAACATCTCGTTTAGAAAAAATATGCTACTAAAAATTATTTTATTTATCAAGATATAATTTATCTTTTGTTTATTACATAATAAATAAAGAGATTTCAAGGCACTTTTTGCAGACTGTACCAATTACTTTATAGATTACAAAGAACAAAGTTTAATATTGTGAATGAGTCTAAAGTTTTTAACTTCTTTGCTGATACAGAATATTGGAGTATAAATTTTGTTGTGGTATTCAAGTTACAAATTAAAAATTATTATTTAAGAATTTCAATTTTAATTCAGTTTCGTACTTAGAATGAGTTATGGCCATACAACAGATTTTTCGATGCGTTGACCACTAAGTTTTTGAGTCAACACCAGATTTCAAAAGGTTACAAAATATTTCTGAAGATTTCACAAATATTTTGAAACTCTAAAGACAGATTTCAAAGTTTTTAAAAAACTTCAAAGATTTGAAACGATTTCAAAATTTTTCAAAAGATTTTAAAAGATTAAAAAGTTTGCACAAAAATTTCCTAAAGACTTCGAACATTTCACAAAAATTTCAAGGATTTTAAAGATTTGAAAAAGGCGTGTACATCAGATTTCGGAGATTTTACAAAGATTTCGAGCATTTAACAAAGATTTTAAGGATTTCAAGGATTTTAAAAATGGTATGTATAGTAAACCATATTTCTAAGGTTTTAAAACATTTCAATAATCTTGAAGGATTTCAAAAATTTTTATGAGATATCAAAAGATTTAACAAAAATTTCAAATATTTCAGTGATTTTAAACGGATACAAAAGACTTTAAGAAAGATTTCACAAATATTTTAAAGAATTGATAAGGATTTCAAAAGATATCAAGAATTTCAAAGATTTCAAAACATTGCAATGATTTTAAACTATTTTAAAAGGTATCAACCAAATTTAGAAAATTTCAAAAGATGTTTATGATTTCAAACGAATATGAAAGATTTCACAAACAAAGATTAAAGAAAGATTTCACAAATATTTTAAAGATTTTATAAAGATTTACAAAAGAAAATTCATATATTTGGGTTGAAAATTACACTTTTTTTCTAGAAATGTTGAATTTTAGTTTTAAAATTCAACTATTTGGTTTGAAAATTAGTTTTTGTTTTTAAAATTCATATCTTTGAATTGAAAATTCGACTGTTTTTCTATAAAATTTACCTTAGCTTGAAAATTCAGTGATTTGGTTGAAATCTATTTTCTGTCTTGACTGAGAAATGTTTCTTAGTTGAAAATTCGTCTACTTTGGTAGAAAATGTAACTATTTGGTAAAAATTATTGAAAATAATAGTAAATAGATTTCAAAAGATTTCAATGATTTCAAACGGACACAAAAGATTTCACAAACAAAAAGAAAAGAAAGATTTCACACAAAGATTTCAAGGATTGTACAAATTTTCCAAAAGGTTTAAAAAATTCCAAAAACTTTTACAAAGACGACTTATGTTCGTAAAAAATTAGGAATTTGTTTATGTATGGTTCTGCTTTTTTTAGAAATTGTTGGAAAATAAAAAATGAAATGTTTTTTTTTACATGTTTAACAAGCGGTTATTTCATGATTTGATGTAAAAAAAGGAGACCTTAAAAAACTTGATATCTTGACCTGGAAAACCTGGAAAAGACCTTGAATTTCGTTCCTAAGAATCGCTGAACACCCTGAATATATATCTTCCATAAAATCTCGTGAAATACTTTCGAACCTTCAAAATACCTTAAAAGCTTTGCCATCCTTCAAGGACCCCTCAAATCTGGTGAAATCCTTCAAATTCCGTAGGGATCATTTGAAATTTAATTTGACTTATTTGCTAAGGTTATGTAGATATCCTTTGAAATATTTTAAATATCATTGATATCCTGGATTACTTTTTAAAATCTTTGAAATTTTTTGAAATGCTAAGAAATTCTTTGAAACTTCTTTAAATTTCTTGGAATCTATTAAAATACCCTAAACTCTTTGAAATCCCTTGAAATATGATGAAATCATATAAAGTTCCATAAAATATTTGATGTTATCTGAAACTCTTTGAATTTGTGTAGAGTAGAAAAAAAATTGAAATCCCTTGAAATATTTTAATCCATTGCAATCTACTGAAATAAAATCCCTCGTGAGCCCATGAAAATCGATTAAAATTTCGTGAAACATCTTAAAGTCTGTAATATTTTTTAAAAATCCTTTAAAAATGATGAAATCTTCAAATTCTTTAAAATTCTATAAAATCTGATAAAGCCCCTTGAAATATTTGATATTTTCTAAAATTCCTTGAAATCCTTTAGAACACCCTAGAAGCTTTGAAATCCGTTGAAATCTATGAAAAACCCTTGAATTCTGTTAAAATCCTTAGAAACTCTCCAATGTTTTAAAATCCCCCAAATGTACAGAAAATCCTTGTAATCTATAAGGTCTTTTAATTTTTTTTAATTCTGCGAATCCCTCAACTCTAGCGCAATCCCTCGATTCCATATAAATCCCTTGGAGCGCCTTTTGTTGAAAATTAGTTTTTTTGTTGTTTTGAATATCTTTTTGCACTGAAAAAATAACTATTTTTTTGGCTGAAAATTGATCGCTTAAGTATCTGGTTGCAAATTTATGTATTTTGGAAGTTCAACTTATGTTAAAAATTCGTCTTTTTGGTTGAATTTGACCGTTTTTCATTGAAAATTAAAATCATTTTTGGCTGAAATATCATCTACTACATTTTTTGTTCAGAATTCGTATTTTTTGAAATGGAAATTTAATTACTTGGTTAAATTACTTGTCGATTTTGTTACTAATTCATCTTTTTGGTTGAAGATTCATAATTTTAACTGCAAATTTATATTTTCGTTGAAAATTCATCTCTTTATTTAAAGATTAATTTTTTATATTGAAAATTTAACTATTTAATGTTTGATTAACAATTTATCTTCTTTAGTTGAAAATTAGAGTATTTTGTTGAAGAATTCGTTTTCTTCTTGTAGAAATCAATCTTTTTGGTTGATAATTTAAATATCCCAGTTAAAGATTCACCATTTTAGTTGAAAATTTATCTTTTTGCTCAAAATTCAACTATTTCAGTTAATCATTCATTATTTTAGTGAAAAATTCATCCCTTTGTTAAAAATAAATTTTTTTTCAATTAAAAATTTAACTATTCTATTTTTTGTTGAAAATTCAACTTTCTTAGTTGAAAATTCAACTATTTGGTTAAAAATTTGTCCTTTTTAGTTGAAAAGTCATGTTTTTGGAATAAAATTAATCTTCTTGTTTGAAGAATAGTATTTTTTGTTGAAAATAAAAGTTTTTCACTAAAATAAGCATAGTTTTAGTTGAAAATTAATCAGCTTAAATTTTTTTGGTTAATTTATTTAGATAAAAATACTTGCATTTTGGCATTTAGATTATGTGGTTAAAATATTACATCCAACAATTCATCCTTGTAGGAGAAAAGTTGACATTTGCAATACATGGGTCAAAAGTGTCAAGCCCTAGAAAGCACCTTAAGTTGAAAATTCATTACGTTGTTTTAAGACGTGTTTTCTTTTGTGAAAAATTAATTTTTTTGATTGAAAATTTAACTATTTCAGTTAAACATTCATCATTTCAGTGGAAAGTTCATCCCTTTTGTAGAAAATTAATTTTTTCATCTATTCTATTTTTTGTTGAAAATTGAACCTTTTCAGTTCAAAATTCAGCTATTTGGTAGTAATTTTCTCTTTTTTAGTTAAAAATTCACGTAATTTTGTTAAAATTCGTCCTTCCGAGATTAAAATTAATCTTCTTGTTTGAAGAATCATCTTTTCTGTTGACAACTCAAGTTTGCCAGTTAAACAAGCATAATTTTAATTGAAAATTCAACTATTTAGTTCAATATTGGTCTTTTTTAGTTGAAAATTCACGCATTTTGTTCAAAATTGGTCCTTTTCGAATAAAATTAATCTTTCTTTTTGAAGAACCATCGTTTTTGTTTGAAATTCATCTATTCCAGTAGAAGATCGTCGTTTTAAGTTTAAAATTTATCACTTTGGTTTAAAATGTGTTTTCTTTTGTAGAAAATTACTTTTTTTTAAGTGAAAATTTAACCATTTCATTTTTGGTTGAAAATTGATCTCCTCTGGTTCAAAATTGTACTATTCGGTTCGAAAATTGATATTTTTAGTTCAAAATTCAACAATTTGGTCTTTTTGGTAAAAAATTATTTTTTTTTGTTGACAATTCAATTATTTGGTTAAA
This sequence comes from Amphibolips quercusostensackenii, assembly GCA_032357855.1. Classification (NCBI taxonomy): domain Eukaryota; kingdom Metazoa; phylum Arthropoda; class Insecta; order Hymenoptera; family Cynipidae; genus Amphibolips; species Amphibolips quercusostensackenii. Next base: position 3,383,974 of record JAUELO010000271.1, on the reverse strand, counting down.
AATTCATCTATATTGTTGAAAATGTAATATTTTTACTTGACAAGTTAGGAATTCGAAGCGGTGTATATTGAATATATAGTATTGCATTAATTTTACTTAAATATGTATTGAATTTAAATGATAAAAAGATAAAATATAAATTTGTTTGAATTATTATCCAAAATTCAGGAACTTTAGAGACAAATTAAACAAATGATAAGTTATGATTTTAGTATAATTAATTATTCAATTAATCGATGGGACTAATATATATATATAAGAATTTCTTGTAACATAATAATATGTCAAAGTTTTCCAAATTGAATTTAATTAAAGTTGTTTTAAAAAATGAAAAATATTTGATTTGTTCCGTGTTATGAAAAATTATGCCTGGAAGAAACTTGAGATTCCTGCAAAAAACCTGGAATTGTCAAAAAAAAATTTTCTAAGTTTTAAGTAGACACTCTAACGTAGATTTTAGTATTGGTTTCTATTAATTCGGTTTACATTGAAGTGGAAAAACGAGAAAAGAAAGATTAATTTTCCATCGCACATTTTTTTTTATTTTGCACTATACACTTTTAAATTCGGACTACACGTAAGTTTAATACTTGACAGATTTGATGACACTATTTCTACACTATTTTCACACTATTTTTTCAAACTTGTGACTGTTTACACTGTTTTTGATCTCGTGAGTCTGAAGCCTGAAAGTTCTTTCCAAAGCTATCCAATCGTTTCCATTTTTTCCGAGCCTTTCCGAGATCTGCATTCAATTCTTTTAAAAAATTTCTGATAAAAAATCAATATACACAACGATTTCAGAAAAATGCTGTCAATTTCATTTATAATCGATTTACAAGCATTTTGCACTAATTTGAATTTTTTGGTCAAAAGTATTCAAAATTTCGTATAGAAACTGAAAGCTTTAGATACAGATTTAGGAAAGAATCTGAAAAAATCGTACATAAACCTATCCGAAATTTCTTCATCAAAATTTTTACCAAGGAAACTAATTTATGAGAATCCGAGGACTGATAAATCTTATTTCTTCTAGGCGATATCCAAATTTTTCCGAATGGGCGCCAGTCAGAGTCAAGCGAAGGATGATGAATTCGTAGATTCAGATTAAATTTCTCTTGACATTACATTTATTATCGATCAAACGTATGGTCGTGGGATTTCTGAAATACTTAACGACTACGTAGTATTATAAGTTTATTTTTTGTTTTGTTCTTAGGCTTGTAAATAAGCTATTTTTTTTACTGAAAAGACTTTAATAAAACAATCATTTTTTATATTTTTGGTTCTTGATTTTGATTTATTACCTATATTGATTAGTTTTTCTAATTATGATCTTTTTTATAGTAACTTTTCTGAATATTTAATTTAAGTCGTAGAATTATAAATTATTTCACTCTGAAAACGATTATAAAAAGATCAATTTCAGATTGGAATATTTGGTAGCGATCATGTATAATTTCAGACTGACCCTAGTGGAAACTTATTTTTACAATGAATCACACTAATGTACTAAAATGTGGAAATTTGAAATTAATTGTAAAATTGTGTAAAGTGTCTGAATTCTAGCAAAAAATTGTTGTTTCTAGTAAAATATTTTTTAAATCTCCATTCAAATTAAAGAAAAAAATGAAAATATAGTTTAAAAAAACTAAAAAACACGCTTTTAAAGAATAAACTAAAAAGTAAAAAATAATTTTTAAAATAAGCTTAAAACAATAATGAACGAAAAATACTAGTATTATTGTGAAA
>JAUELO010000271.1:3369125-3381991 GCA_032357855.1 Amphibolips quercusostensackenii | reverse complement strand
CTAATTGGTCAAAAATTAGTTTTTCGTTGCTGAAAATTCCGCTAATTGGTTGAAAATTTAATTCCTTTTTTTTTGTTGTTGAAAATTCAACTTTTTTGTCGAAGATTCATCTATTTGGACAAAAAATTCGTCCTTTTGCACGGTAAGCTTCAACCAGTTTTAACCTAAAAAAGATTCACAAGAAGTTTTTTTGCGGAATATTATTCTCATATAGTATGCGCATGTTATGCGAAAAAAAATAATCTTGGGAGCGTTTTTTTCAAAAATAAAAATTTACATCAACAAAAAAAAACAAGATTTTAAATAAAAAATGTTTACGCAGGGTTTGTTAAAAATTAAATATAGAGTAAAAACAATTATACACAATTTTTTGTAAAATTATAAAAAAATTATATTACTGATCTTTCTTTGAAGAATTTTCTCCTCGGATGATGTTCGAATATTTTTGATATGCAATTGAAAAAATCTTGCAAGTGCTTTTTTCAAAAAACAATTTATTTTTTATTTTTTAATTTCTGGATTGTAAATATTATAGGATTCTTTTTGCTTAAAAGGTGAGTAAAAAATTATTTTGAAATTTTGTTCTAAAATTAGAACTGTATAATCTACAGAGGTTTTTGTACATCTGAAAAAATCCTTTTAGCACAGAAAAAGTTGTTGAAACATTTTTTTAATCATCGGTTTATCTCAGGTTGTAATCAAATGATGCTGGCATGATTTTTAAAATAATAAAAAAAAATAAGAGCTTAAAATTTTGAAAAAAAATTTGAGTGTTTAATCATTCTCGGTTGAAAATTCAACAATATGGTTAAAAATGTAACCATCTTGTAAGTATAATTACTTTGTTGAAAATTTACTTATATTATTATAAAATCATATTGTTTAGTGCTAACGCAACTGTTTTTTTGAAAATTTGTCCTTCCGCATTGGAAAATCCATCTTTTATAGTAGAAAAGTCATATTTTTTGGTTAAAATAAATAAATTTGAAATTTTAATCTACATATATAAAAAGAAAATGTGAGATTGTAGTGTCTTATTTTCTTTTCCGTCAGCGAGAAACTCAAGAAAGTGCAAAATCAAAAGAATATACGTTGACGACTTCCAGACCGTTAAAATTATAATAATAAATTACCATTTCAGGGTATGGAAGTCGTCGGAGTATATTTTTTAAATTTTAATCTTAATTTTTTTTAGTCTGCTTATGAAAAATTATATGCAAAAAATGTTGCAAGATGATAATGCTGATCTTAGAATATTAATGGTCAGAGAAAATAAAAAATTAGTCAGGGAAAAGCCAGAAAGATTTGAAAATGAAGTTTTGCGGCCACCCTGTATTTTTTAATTTACATTTTTCTTTTCAAATTTTTCTTTAATATTTCTAGTGACTTTCTGCTGATGCTTTTGAAGCAACTCTTAGTGCAGCGTCCAGATCTCAAAGTAATTTTGATGAGCGCAACCCTCAAGGCTAAAGACTTCTCTTCCTACTTCCAAGACGCTCCTGTCTTAGATATTCCCGGAAGAACTTTCCCCGTTGAGCAAATCTTCCTGGAGGAAATATTCGAGAAGGTCGATTTTGTCTTCGAGGAAAATTCGAAATACACTCGAAGAATTCGAGGGGATTATGAGCAACTGCAAATCGATTTCGAAACGATGGATATCGACTCTCAAGCGATGGAACTACCTAAAAATAATGTACCCGATCAAAATTTAGCGCTTCCACAACTCATCGCGAGATATCCTGGTTATGATTTCGCAACCTACAAGGCTCTCTATGTGATGGATTCTGAGAAAATCAATTACGAATTGCTCGAAAAAACTTTGGAGTGGATCGTCGATGGGGATCACGATTACCCTCGCACTGGTTCGATTGTTGTAAGTATCATTCAGAATTCTAAATAAAGTTAAGAATAAATTTTTTAGCGACAGAATTTGGTTGCGTTTTAAATATTTAATTTGGAACATTTTTAAGTTCAAAAATAGGGTAGCTGATGGACTGGAAATCCGGGAAATGACACTGCATTTTTTTTTTACCTGGGATCTTACAAATTTTTAAAAGAAAAACTTATTCAATCACTTGAAATATCACAAATTTCATATCACGTGGTATAATGCAATTTTAAATAAATTCGATTTCGATTTTTTTTTAAATATTGAGTTCAATAATGAAATCATTCAGTTTATGATGCGTAGTTCTAAAATCTTTTACTTTAAGAGTTTTTTCTTCTTCGGTCTTCGCTTTTAAGCGTGCATGTTCAAATTAAGAATTTAAAAATGCAGTTTTAAAATCTTAAACAAAATGAAAACCATTTGAATTAGAAAATTTTGGATGAAAAATGTTTGAAGTTGATCAAGTGTAAATATAAATTAATTTATGATTTTTAAAACAAATCTAGTTTCTGAGTGAAAAAATGAACAACAATTGATTTTACCAGGCCATTCTGAATCTCTTCGAAATTAGCAATTTACACATTTTGACGAAAGTTTTTCAATTCGAAAGCCGTAGTAGTTAACAAATTTGAACGTTCGATTGAAACCTATTTAAACTCGTTTCGATTTTCAAATAATTTAAAATAAAGAGATTTGCCATTAAACGCTTTTATTGGATTTCAAATCCTAATCAAATATTAGCCTTAAGTCGTTGAGTACTCGAATTTCAGAGTACTAAATTTAAACTTTGAACGTTATGCTTTTAATTCTTTAGTTTAAAATTTTTTTCATTTGTTGAATTTTGATTCATAAATAACAGTTGAACAATTATTAATTTGAAACGATTTTAAATTAAAATAATTCAACGTAAAAGGATTTTTAAAAAGATTTTTATAGAGTTGGAAATGAGGAAATTTTCGTTTTTAATATTGTATGGATTGGAAGAAGGATAATTGTGTTTTTAAAACATTTTTATTGAGTTCGAATGGAGGAAATTTTGGGTTTCAATTTTTTCTGTATTAGAAAAGGAAAAGTTTTTTTATTTTGAAGATTTTTATAGATTTGAAAGGGACGAAAATTTGATTATTTATTTTTCTAATTTGAAAGAGGCCATTCTTTTTTTTAGCATTTTTATTGGATTGAAGGAGGGAACTTTATATTTTCAATTTTTTTTGCATTGGAAGAGGCACTTCTTATGTTTTGAATATTTTTATTGAGTTAGACGGGAGAAAATTATGGTTTAAATTTTTTAAAATTTATTCGTTACAGTTATAATGGTTCCGTTTTTAAAATTTCTTTCTTGTAACTAAAAGTGTTAAATTTCGATGTATACATAACAATCAAACACTTATTAATTTAAAACGATATTAAATTAAAATAATTCAACTTAAAAGAATTTTTTTAGAAAGTTTTATGGAGTTGAAAATGAAGGAAATTTTTGTTTTTAATTTTTACTGAATTGCAAGACGGAAATTGTTTTATTTTTAACATTTTTATTGAATTGGAAGGGAGGGAATTTTTTCTTTAAATTTTTTTCTGAATTGCAAAAGGCTATGTTTTAAAAAAAATATTTTTATCGAGTCTAAGCAAAGAATTTTTTCTTTTAAATTTGTTATGAACTGGAAGAGGGACATGTTTTATTTTTTAACATTTTTATTAATGTGAGTTGAAAGTAATCAATTTAAATTTTTTTTTAGTAAATTTCCAATCGTATTCTGATCTTGAGTTTTTACAGGGTGGCCGCTAAGTGGAAGAAAAAAATGCCCGGTTTTTCGCGACTCACAAAAAATTTTCATGATAATTGAAATTAAAGCACTAAAAGTGGAACGCTTTTGAATTTTAATTTTTTTAAATTCAAGCCTAAAACATTTTTATTTCAAATGCTCAATAATTTTTACGTATATAATGTGAGCTTAATGTTGAAAATTATATAATTTGGAATCAATTTTAAGCTAGAAGCAATAAAAATTATTCGATTTTTTATTTTTTTTTCAATCTGAAGACTTTTTAAATATATCGTTTGAAATTAATAATTGTTTACCTGTTATTTGTAAATCAGATTTGAACAATTTCACTTACAAATTAATTACTAAAAAGAAATGAAATAATTAAAATTCTAAAGTTTAAGGTTTTTATTTTCATTTCTATTTGCAACAATTCAGATTCAAATGTTGATAAGTATTGAGCGTATAATTATGAATTTACTATTTTGACACAATTTGAAAATTGAACAAAGTTTATATAGTTTTAATCTTATTTTTATATTTGTTCAACTACTGAAGCTTTTCAACACAACACAAATTATCAACATTAAACGCTTTTAATTGTTTAAATCTTCAAAAAAGAATGTTTAAATTTTTGACGTTGAAAAATTACTGTTAAAAATTACAAAATAAAATGGACAAATTTTTAAACTAAAAGATTTTCGTATGAAGTCTTGATTTTTAATTGCTTAAGTTGTAAAGCTACAAATGAAAAAAGGTTTATTGTTTATAGTTGATTAACTACAGTATTGTATGATTTTTCGAGGATATCACATTTTTGAGACATTAAAATTAAAATTGCTCAATTTCAAATCTTGAATTTAAAACTGTGTAATAATTAAATCTTGAAATTTGTTATTGTACAATAAGCACATCCAGCTCAGATGATCCCATTTTGAACGTTTTTAGTATTAAATAAATCTTTCGTTTAACAAAATTTGAAAATGTTATTTAATTTTAAATGCTTTTCAAATGCAGCTTGTCTACTTTGAATACTTCGAATATGAATTTATTTAATTTTAAAGATTTTTCATCATTCAATTTTTAACGCTTCAAACTGCAAATTTTTAGCGACTGAAATCTCACAATTTTGAAAGTTTCAATTTAAAAAAATTTAGTTTAAGTAGTTTCAATTTGAAATGGACTATTTTTCAAAGTTTTAATCTGAAATTATTCAATTTTAAAGGTTCTAAATTTACATTTGTTCGAATATTAAAAATCGTTAATTGTTAAATTGAACAGTTTTAAATTATTTAAATTTAAATTCGAAGAATATTGAACGTTTCATTATGAAACTGTGCATTCTTAAAATTGCTAAACTAATATTTGATTTGGAAAGTTTTCGATTTGAAAAATTTTTGAACTATTGAGGCCTCGAATATGAAAAGAAATTTTAGAAACTTGAAGGACTCTATTCAAAACTGTTGGCTTTTCAATTGCATTAATTTAAAATTGTCTAATTTATTAAATTATTATATAAGAATTTAATATCAAGTATTTAATTTTTTTACTTTTAAATTATTTAACTATTAAGGCTCTTAATTTGAAACTTTACCAATTTTGAACAATTTAAATGTGTCTCTTTTGCTTGAAAGTTCAAGTATATAGTTGTAAATGCAACTCTATGGTTACAAATTATTATTTTTTATTGATGATTCAACTATTTAGTTAATAATTTATCTTTCTTAGCTTAAAATGCATCTTTCTGGGTTGAAAATTAACTTTTTTGTTAAAAATATAAATGTTTTCTAAAAAAATTTAATTTCAGCCAGAAAGTTTATTTAGTTTTTATTCAGTTTTTATTTAGTTTATTTTAGATTTAGTTTCAAATTATTTAATTTTGAATTATACAAACTTAAAATTGCTCAACTATTATTATCTTGAATTATTAAGGCTTCGAATTTGAAAAAAAGTTGTAGAAACTTCAAAGACTCGATTCAAAATTGTTCATTTTCCAATGTCAGTTAAAATTTTATATTTTATAAGAATTTAATTGGAAATTTAAAATTTTCTAACTTTTAAGTTTTAAATAATTTAACTATCAAGGCTTTTGATTTAAAATTATACAAATTTTTGAAAAATTAAAATTTGAAATTAGACAATCTTTCGCAGATTTCAATTCTAAAATGAGAAACAACCGATAAATTTTTTCCGAGATTTTAATAGCCATGAGAATCCTAAATAACATTTAGGTGTAAAATCGTAGTTCAATTATAAATGTCAACTATAAATTACAATTCGACGATTATAAAATTTTCTAAGGCCTATATTTTGTAAATGTTTTGACTTCACCAGGTGTTTCTACCTGGCTTTGCAGAGATCAGCACCATAAGGGACCTTTTAAGAGATAACAAAATCTTTTCACCAAAAAGAGGCAGATTTTTAATAGTTCCTCTACATTCTTCCTTATCTAGCGAGGACCAAGCCTTAGTCTTTAAAAAACCGAAGGATGGAATGAGAAAAATTGTTTTAAGTACGAATATTGCAGAGACTTCTGTGACAATAGACGACTGTGTTTTCGTTATCGATACTGGAAAGATGAAGGAAACGAGGTTTAATACGAATGAAAATATGGAGAGTTTGGAAACCTGCTGGGTTTCGAGAGCAAACGCTAATCAAAGAAAAGGTCGTGCTGGTCGAGTTATGCCTGGAGTTTGTGTTCATCTCTACACCTCCCACAGGTAGTGAAACTTTTTGGATTATTTTTGTACAATTTGAGAAACTAAATTCAGATAAAAATCAACATTTAAATTCCTTTTTATGGCCCAACATTCAAATTCATCTACAAACTTCTTGGAATTAAAAAAAATCATAAGTCTGATGATCAAATTTGAACAGTACACTCTTAAATGTCTCCATTCATATTAAAAAAGAGAAAAATGAAAAATTTAAGAGTGTTGTCCAAATTTGATTATTTCGGATTACCTTGGATTACTTCTATATACAGAATTACTCTGAATTATCTAAGGTACTACTTACTAAACTCAAGCGAATTTTCAACCGAAAGGGATTTCTTTTTTTTTAATTCTTGAATTTTCAATTAAATAGATCAAATTTTAAACAAATAGTTGAATTTTCTCCCAAAAACATGAACAGTCAATCAAGAAGATTAATTTTTTATCGAAAAGGAATTTTTAACAAAATACATCAACTTTCAACGACGTAGTTGTTGTAGTTAGTTTGTCTACGAAAAAGGAAAAATTTTCAATCACGTAATTGAATTTTCAATGAAAAAGTTCAACTTTCTAATGAAAATTGAGTAGTGAAATTTTGAGCTAATAAATTGATTTAAAAACCAAAAATACGAATTCTCAACAAAGTAGGTACATTTTTAACCAGAAGAGATGAATTCTCAACAAAAAATGTAATAGTTGATATTTTAACTTTAAAAAATTGATTTTAAATAAAAAAAGTTGAATTCAGCCAAAAAAGATGAATTTCCAACAAAATGATTGAATCCTCAGCCGAAATGACGAGTTTTTAACAATAAAGTTGACTTTTCAACCAAAAAGGATACTTTTTAACAAAATTGTTCAGTTTTCAGCAAAGTAGATTAAGTTTCAACGAAATAGTTAAATTTTCAAAAAAAGCATGCATTTTTAACCAAGAAAAGTAATTTTTTTACCGAAAAAGGCGAATTGTCAACAAGACATAAATTTTCAATTAAATAGCTGAATTTCGAACTAAAAAAGATAAATTTTGAACAAAGTGGAATATTTAGACTTTCAATTAAAAAAATTAATTGATCACAAAAAAATGAATTCAAGAAATAGTTAATTTTTCAACCGTAGAGATGATTTTCTAATTAAAATTATCCATTTCCAACCAAAAAAGACGAATTTTCGACAAATTACATGGAATTTCAACAAATTACATGAATTTTTATCCAAGTAATTGAGTTTTCAACTAAAAAAGATAAATTCTTAAGCAAATAGTTAAATTTTCCACTAAAGAAGGTAATTCATAACGAAAAAAGGAATAATTATATTTTCATTTTAAAAAGTTAAGTTTTTACCAAAAAGAAAACTAATTTTCAACAAAATGGTTCATTTTTCAACCAAGAAGATGAATTTTCAACTAAAACAATGCATCTTCGGCTAAAAAATAAATTTTTAACAAAATAGATCAACTCCCAACCAAATGGTTGAGTTTTTAACAAGAAAAAATGATGCATTTTCAACCATGAAGATTAATTTTCTACAAACAAAAAAGAATTTTTAAGAAAATACATTAATTGACAACCAAATAGTTGATTTTTAAGTATAATATAATTATTTTCAATAAAAAATGGAATATTCAATTTTTACTTAAAGAAAATAATTTTCAACCGTGAAGATTAATTTTCTACTAAAACTGACCAATTTTAGCAAAATTATTGGATTTGCAACCAATTAGTTAAATATTCAAGCAGAAAGAACGAATTTTCAACAAAATGGGGAGAACTTTATACACTAAAATAAGAATTTTTAACAAAATATATGAATTTTCAACCAAATAGTTGAATTTTCAACTAAAAAAGATACATTTTAAACCGGAAATGGAATAATTATAGTTTCATTGTTAAAAAATTAAAAAAAAAGAAAACAAACGAATTTAAAAAAAAATATTTTAATTCTCTACCAAGGAGATAAATTTTCAACTAAAATGAGGCATCTCCAACCGAAAAATAAATTTTTAACAAAGTAGTTCGACTTTCAACCACGTAGTTGAATTTTCTACCAAAAAAGAACATTTTTAAAGAAAATACATGAATTGTTCAGCAAGTCATTAAATTTTCAGTTAAAAAATTAATTAAAAAAAAGAACAACTAATGTTCCGAAAATCGGTTGAATTTTTCACCAAATAATTTTCTTATAGAATTTCTATCAATAATTATATTAATAGAATAATTTTCTATCAAAAAGACGAATTTTGAACAAAATACATGAATTTGTCAGTGAAATAGTTGAATTTCTAACCAAAAACATTAAATTTCAAAGAAGAAGATTAGTTTTATGGCGAAAAAGACGAATTTTCGACAACATACATGAGAATTATCAACTAAAAAAATCTTTTAATAAAAAATGGAATAGTTGAATTTTCAACGGCCAGGGTCACACGGATTTTAGGGGCAAAGAAGCGAAAAACACTTGAAAAGAGTCGTCTTTCATGTGCGTTTGATTTGAAAGTTGAATGTTAGAAATGTCGCCTATTTTAGAATTTGTTGGTAACACTTTGAAATATCTTGTGAACAAATTTTCTGAAAAAAAAAGAATTTAAATACAGTAAAAATCTAGTGCAATCTGTCAATAAAATGGTTAAATTCTTAACCAAAGAGAATCTTTCGGTCTTCAACTAATGAAAAAAATTGCTTGCAGTAGTTAAATTTTTAATGAAGAAAGTCATACCTGGATTACCATTTCGAATGATCGAGCGGCCCAACGGATTACCGGAGTTGTTTCTTCCTCGATTCTTTTTTTTTTTTAATTTTTAAGAATTTGTTAGTTAAATATTGTCTTTATCCTATATTTGTTTCTAATTTTATTATCATTTTAAATTATATTTTTTAGGTTTGAGCACCAGTTTAGTTCGCAACCAATTCCCGAGATTTTGAGAATACCTTTAGAACCGTTGTTGCTACGAATTGAAATTATGCACGGAGGTGCGAAAGTTGACTTCCAGGAGACTTTAGGTAGATTTTTAATAATTATGATTAATTTTTACCTCCTAATCTTTTTTTTCTAATTTCAGTAGAATTATTATTTATTATTTTTAATTTTAGGACAATTGCTAGCGCCACCACCAGTGGAAAGCATCGAAACAGCTACGAAAAGGTTGCAAGATGTTGGTGCATTAGATTCTGATTTTATTCTGACTCCTTTGGGTCATCATTTAGCAACTTTGCCAGTCGATGTACGGATAGGAAAGCTCATTCTCTTCGGGGCGATATTTTGCTGTTTGGATTCTGCGCTGACGATTGCTGCATGTCTCTCTCACAAAAGTCCTTTCGTTTCTTCTTTCGAGAAGAAGCACGAGCTAAATGTTAAAAAGAAAGAATTCGCTGTCGCTAATTCGGATCATTTGACAACTCTGAAGGCCTACAAGGTAATTAATTGAAATTGATTGAAGCCATAAGACTAGATATTTGTGATATCAGGGTGTTCGAAGATCAGGAAAAACCTGGAAATTAGTCAAAGAATTTTGTTCGGCAGGGAAAAGTCTGGAATTTTAAGGAATTTTAAAGCTCTCAATGTATTTTAATCCATTTTCCAGGATTTTAAGAAATATCATCATAGAATTTCAAAGGATTTTATAATATTTTGAAGTATTTCAAAGAATTTATTCACGAGAAGTGAGGTATTTCGTACGGTTTTAATGATTTGAAGAGATTTGTAATTCATCCTGAATTCTTATTAATTTATCCTAAATTCTTTTTAATTCTTTTGAATTCTTTTGATTCACTTCAATTATTCTAAATGTACTCAATCCTGGTCAATTCAGTGGACTTTTTTGAGTTTTTAAAGTTTTTTTCTTTTTTAAAAGTTTTAAGGCTGGATAGATTTGAAATTATTTTTTGAAAATCAACCTGGATTTTTAATAATTTATCCTGAATTCTTTTAAATACTTTTGAATTTTTTCAGTTCACATGAATTCTTGCAAATTTGCTCAATGCTACTTAATTTAGTGGATTTTTTTGAATTTTTAAATGTTTGTATGTAATTGATTCTGAGGATAAATTGACAAAATGATCAAAGGATTTGAAATATTTTAGATTGTTTCAAAAGATTCCAAGTAATTTTAAATTGATTTCAGTAATTTAATGGGATTTCAAAGGTTCTGAAATATTTTAAGAAATTTGACAAGATTCTAAGAAATTTTTATTAATATTATTAATTTAAAGGGATTTTAAGCCGTTTGAGGGTTTTCGAGGATTTCAATGATTTTAAGGGATTTTCAAAACTCCCAAGGTATCTTAATAAATTTTTCAGGATTTCTGGAAATATCAAATTTTATAGAACTTCACAGGGTATTATAATATTTTAATGGATTTCAAATAATTTATTCACAAGAAGTGAGGGATTTCGTAGAGTTTCAAAAATTTCAAGAGCTTTTCAAATATTTTTTGCAATTGATTTAGAAGTTGCCCTGGATTCCTATTAATTTTTCCTGAATTCTTTTAAATTATTTTTAATTCTTCCAAATTCGCTCATTCTACTCAATTCAGTCGATTTTTAAAAAGTTGTTGTTTAATTCATCTTGAAGTCTTTAAAACTCACGTTAAATTCTTAGGCATTTCATCAGATTCTTTAAAATTTTCTTTAATTTTTCCATACTCATTTTTTGTTTAGAAATTAGTTGGTTTTCAAAGATTTACCCTACATTCTTTTAAATTCTTTGGAATTCTCTTGAATTTTTTTGACAAATTTTTAAAGATAATGAATTCATAGAATTTTTTTCATATTTTTTAATTGTTTTTAATTCATTTGATTGTTTTTAAATTCACACTGAATCTTTACGAATTTCATCGAATTCTTCTCTTAAATTCCTCTAAATTCATTCCAATTTTGCGAAAATTACGGATAAAAAATGCGGAAAATTTGAAGAAAAAAACCCCTGAATTTGTTACCTTTTAAGCGCGAAAAAAGTACTCTATAAGCGTGACAGAAAGTACCACAAAATTTCAAGGGATTTAAAAAGATTTTTAAGGATTTGAAATATTTCGAGGTATTAAAAAGATTTTTACGAATTTTTAATTGATTCCAGTATGTAATTTAGTGGGATATCAAAGGATTAAAAATATTTTAAGGTATTTTGAAAGATTCCAAGACGTTTTTAAGATCTTTTCAAAAGTTTCGTGGGATTTCAACGACTTGGAAAATTTTAGGGAATTTTAAAAGATTCCAAGTAATTTTTAATTGATTTCAATAATTTGGAGAAATTTCAAAGGGTTTGAAATATTTTAGGTTATTTTTGAAGATTCCAAGGCATTTTCAAGTGATTAAAAAATTTCAAGGGTTTTCAAAGCATTTAAATGATTTCAAGGGATTTAAAAAAAAATGTATGCGGTTTTAAAAGACTTCTTCGAATTTCGGAAGATATGGAACGATTTTACAGTACCCATACATTTTTAAGATATTTTAAAACATTCACAGGGATTTTATCAAATTTTCGAAAATTTCAATGATTTTATGTGATTTTAAAAGCTCTCAAGAAATTTTGATAACTTTTATATGATTTAAGAATATATCATCAAATTCCATGGAATTTCAAAGGATTTTATAATATTTAAATAGATTTAAAAGAATTTATTCACAAGAAGTGAGGGATTTTGTATGATTTTAAAGATTTGGAGATTTTCAAATATTTTTTGCAATTGATTTGAATTCAAATTGAATTCATATTAATTTGTCATGAATTCTTTTTCATTCTTTGGAATTTTCTTCAATTTTTCGAAATTCACTCAATTTTACTCAATTTAATTAATTTTTTAGTTTTTGTTCAATTCATCGTGAAGTCTTTTAAATTCACCTTGAATAGTTGAATTCTTAGACCTTTTGAATTTTCATAAATTTTTCTAAACTCATTTTAAAGTTACTGAATGCAATGGAATTTTTCATATTTTTCAATGGTTTTCAATTCACTTGAATTTTTTTTAATGTCATCGACTTCATCTCAATTCCCGTAAATTCTTCTGAATTCACTTCAATTTTACTGAAATCGATGGAATTTTTCGGACTTTTTTCGATTTCATTTCAATTTTCTTCAATTAAACTTAAATTTGTTAAAAGTCCTAATGAATAAAATTCTTTGGAATTCTTTTAAATTCAAAAGAAAATTAGAAATTTGTCACTTTTAGTAGTTTATTCGGTTTAAATAGGTCACTTTTTCACTGTTTTCAAGTAAATTAGGCTGTGCAGCCGTGAGTATAATAAATTAAAAATTTGTAAATTGAAGTGAAAATTCTTTTATTGCATTTATTTGAAAGATTTTATATTAAAAATCTTACAAGATTAGAATTTTGTTCTTTAAATATTAGTCTTCAGGGAAAATTAAAAACTAGTCAGGGAAAAGTTCGGAAATTTTGAAAATGAAGTTAATCGGTCACCCTGTATATTTAAGTATTTTACAGTATTTACGTATTTTATACTATATTTAAGTATTTTAAGCTTATCCAGGGTGTCCAGCGACCTGGGAAA
>JAUELO010000271.1:3316112-3326256 GCA_032357855.1 Amphibolips quercusostensackenii | reverse complement strand
CGGAACATATGGAACGATTTTACAGGATCTATAAATTTTTTAAATATTTTTAAAGATTTCAAGGGATTTCATAAGATTTTCAAAGATATCAATTATTTTTTGGGATTTTAAAAGCCCTTAAGGTATTTTAATGATATATCTCGTAGGGTTTTTAAAGGTTTGAAGAGATTTTCAAGTATTTTTTGCAATTTATTTGAATTTATCTTGACTTTTTTTAAATTTATTTATTATTTTAATAAACGTTCCAGGATTTCAGAAAATATCAGATGTCATAAAATTTATCAGGATTTTCAAATATTTTAATGCAAATAACAAAAAATTCTTCACAAGAAGTGAATGATCTCGTAGTGTTTCAAAGATTTAAAGAGATTTTTAATTATTTTTTGCAATTTGTTCGAATTTTTCGTGACTTTTTATTATTACATATTTTTAAAATGCTCCAGGATTTTAGGAAATATAATCAGATTTCATAGAATTTGGCGATTTCACCCTGAATTTTTATTAATTTATCCTAAATTCTTTTAAATTCTCTTGAATATTTTTAATTCACTTGAATTCATATAAATTTACTCAATTCAATGAATTTTGTGTTGGTTTAGCTTTTGTTTAATTCGCCCTAAAATTTTTTTAACTCACCTTGAATTCTTAGGCATTTCATCAAATTTTTTTGAATTTCCTTGAATATTTCTAAACTCATTTCAAACTTGCTGAATTTAATGAATTTTTTCACATTTTTCAATTATTTTCAATTTACTAAAGTTTTTTTTTAATTCACCATGAATGTTTATTTATAAATTTTATCGAATTCTTCTTGAATCCTTATATCAATCAGTTTTTGGGTTATAAATTAGCCATTTTTGGTAACTTTTCCAGTTTAAATAGGTTAAATTTTTTCAGGCCAATAATGAGGCTGTTGCAGCCCTGAGAGCCATAAATCGAAATGTGAATCCAAAATTGATTTATTCCATTTATAAAAAAAGTTATATTAAAAATCTTATACGATTAGAATTTCGGGCTACAAATATCAATGGTCAGAAAAAAGAGGGTAAAATCAGGGAATTTCAAAAATAAACGTTTGCAGCCACCCTGATATAAAAAAACTCCTGACATTTGTGATGAAAATAATATTTTACCATAATATTTTTCCATAATATTATTACAATTTTTTTTAGCAAAGTATACAATTTAAAAAAATATTGCAGAAAATAAAAAACAATTTTCTATTTTTCTATAATTTCCATATAATAAAAACTAGGATCTCGGCTGATCTAAGGAAAGCTTAATTTTCAAAGCGCCTACGGTTGATTTTTGGAATTTTCACAAGCAATGGAAAATGTATTTTGTGTCATGTGCGGTGTTTTAAAAACAATATGCGGGGCGGAATAAGCTAGCAGGATGTCTATCATCTGGAAAATTAAACACATGAAAACAGAAATCTTTAGGACTAACGGAAATTTTTTGAGTTAAAAAAATTTTATTAATTATTCATAAGGATTAATTTAAAATTAAATATAAATTTTGTAGTTTCTGATATAAGGTACCATTAAAAATTAATAGTTGAGACATTCTTTTTATTCGAAAGTTTAAAATTTTAGAAAAACTTCAAAGAATGAATATTTCTGTTTTCAAAGCTTTTTAAAAACTAAATACCTTCAATTCATTTCTGTTTATAAGTTTTGAGGCTTTCAAAAAGTTCATAATTTTAAACCTTTTTGGTAGAAAAGGTTTTCACTAGAACGTTGTTAAAAATGTATTTGAGCCTTTTTTAAATAATAAAACTGTACTGAATTAACAATACAAGTTTCTCATCAAACTAAATTTACAAAAATATTTTAGAAAATAAACCAATTTCCCATATTCAAAAGTTTTCAAAGTTGGAGGCTTCACAAATTAAAAACTTCCATATTCAGGTGTTTTTTATATTTATATTTTTTATTCTTTAAGATTTTTAATTTAGAGGATCGTCTTCAAAATTTTCGCAGGTTTCGAAATTTGAAATCTTTTATCTTTGGCTTGATCATTCTAATTGGACAGCTTCAGGAAAGAGAATATTTTTAAATAAAATATCTTCATAGGATACAAAATGTTCAATTTTTAGGGTTTCGTAGTCCCGGGCAGAAACACGTGTATTTTCGTCGGTAGTACGTCCATCGTACTTTTTCCAAGGAGGGGAAGTAATGGAGGGAATAGGGAATAGGAGGGAAATACGAGAAGTGAGGGAAAATTTGGAGAGGCGAAGTAGGTAAAGTCAGTGCAAATGAGGTGATGAGAAGTAGGGGTAAATGAGGAGAGGGGAAGTGTGGGAAAATAAGGGGGTAGGAAGTAGGGGAAGTTTTGGGAAATTATGAGAGCAGGAGTGAGAGTAATTAAGGATAGGTGAAGTAGGAGAAATGAAGGAATAGGAAGTAAGAGGAGTGATGGGAATTCAGAGAAGTGAAAGCAGGGAAAGTGAGGGTAGGGCAACTAAGTAGAAATAAGGGGATGAGAAGTAGGGGAAGTTTTAGGAAATTATGTGAGGGGAGAAGTAGGGGAAATGATGAGACATGAGAGAAGTCCGGTAGTGAGCAGAAATGAGGGGGGGGCGGTATTGGAAGCAGGAGAAGTTTGGGGAAATTATGTCAGGGGGAGTGCGAGTAATTGAGGTTAGGTGAAGTAGAGGAAGTAGGAGAAATGAGGGAATAGAAAGTAGGAGAAGTGATAGGAATTCAGGAGAGTGCAAGTATTAAAAGGGAGGTGAAGGTAACTGAGTAGAAATAAGGCGATGAGAAGTAGGGGAAGTTTAGGGAAATTATGTGAGGGGGAGTGAAGGGAGGAGAAGTACGGAAAGTGATTAGAAATGAGAGGAGGGGAAGCAGGGTAGTAAGTAGGAATGAGGGAGCGATGAGGGAAAATAAGGGGATGGGAACTAGGTAGATTTGAGAAATGATGGTAGGGGGAGTGAGGGTAATTGAGGGGAAGTAAAGTAGGGAAAGTAGGAGAGATGAGGGAATAGAGAGTAGGAGAAGTGATGGTAATTCATAGGAGTGGAAGTAGGGAAAGTAAGAGTAAATGAGAAGCGGGAAATAATGTGAGGGAGGATAAGGGGAGAATTAGGGAAAGTGATGGGAAATTAGAGGAGGCGTGTAGGATAGTGAGGAGAAAAGGGGATGGGAAGTCGGGGAAGTTTAGGGAGATTATAAGAGGGGTATTAAGAGTAATTGAGAGCAGGTGAAGTAGAAGAAATAAAGGAATAGGGAGTAGAAGAAATGATGGAAATTCAAATGAGTTGAAGCAGGGAAAGTGAGAGGAAATGAGAAGAGGGTAAGTGAGCGGAAATATGGGGACGAGAAGTAGGGTAAGTTTAGTGGAATTATGTGAGGAGCAATGGAAGGAGAAGTAGCGAAAGTGATGGAAAATGAGAGGAGGGAAAGTGAGCGGAAATGAAGGGATGTCGGAAAATAAGGAAATGGGAAGTAGGGAATGTTAAGGGAAATGATGTGAGACGAAGTGAGGGGAAGTAGGGAAAATGATGGGAAATGAGAGGGGAAGTAGCGAAGTAAGCGGAAACGAGGGGGGATAAAGGAAAATAAAAAAATGGGAAGTAGGGAAAATTATGGGAGAGAGTGTAAATGGGGGGAGGTGAATTTGAGTAAGAAGAAAAGAGAGTATAGAGAGTAGGAGAAGTGATGGGAATTAAGAGGAGTGGAAGCAGGGAAAGTAAGAGGAAATAATGGTAGTGTAACTAAGGATAAATAAGGAGATGAGAAGTAGGAGAAGTTTAGAGTAATGGCGTGAGGGGAGAGGTAGGGAAAGTAATGGTAAATGAGAGGAAGGGAAGTAAGCGGAAATACGGGGGTGGGAAGATGGGGGAAATAAGAGGAAATTATGTGAGGAGGAGTAAGGGGAGGACAAGTAGGGAACATATGGAGGAGTAAGGGAAATAATGAGAGTAAGTGCGGGTATGGGATGTAGGGTAAATGAAGGTATGGGAACTAGCATAAGTGGAGAAAATTAGGGGATGAGAGAAGTGACGGGAGAGGACAAACGGGGAATAGGTTGTAAGGGGGTAGGGGAAATGAGGGTATGTGAAGTAGAGGTAATTAGGAGAGGAAAAGTAGGGGAAGTGAGGGAAAGGATAATGAGTGGGGTATGTGCAGTGAGAGGAAATGAGAGGTTAGGAAGTAAAAGGAAATGTGGTGTGAGGAAGTAGATGAGGAAGAAGTTGGGGAAGCAAAGGCTGAAATGTGGGGAGGGAAAAAGTATGAAAGGGGGAGGTTTGAACGACTCAATCATTGTGTTAATAGACTACGAAACCCTTTTTCGTTGGCGCGCGGCGCCTACTTTAACTAATTTTTATTTACGTTGAGAGAAAAATATATGATAATATGTAATTTTGTGCATCGCAGATATAATCTAAGTTTTTTAATGGAATCCTAGGAAATCCTAAAATACTCAGGATCTTGTACTATCTTTAAAAGGAGTGGATTGGGCTAAAGGCATGAGGCAAAAAAGAATAACTAGCAACGCCTAAAGAAAAATAATCATTTATTCAAAACAAACGAATCGCTTTAGGAACAGAATGCAGGTACTAGCTAGATCGTGATTTTTACAAATAATATAAAATACTCGTTTATTCATACAATGGCAAGATTCGAAAAGTCATAACTCTCACTCTTCACCTTAACGTGCTTAAAAAACTTAAAACTAATACGAAGGCAAATAAAAAATATGCGCATGTGACGGCAATGTAAGTAATTTGTGAGCTAATGAGGTTTCTGGTGAAGAAATTTTACGCATGCCACAAACTACTCGTGAATCGTGTAGAATTTGAGTTCTGTATGATCCACTCAAATTTTCTAATTCTAATGGTATCAAACGAATACTTCGTTTAATAATAATCTCTCTAATTTTATAACTTAATAAAAATAGCATACAACCAATTTTTTCTCGATTTCACTAATCAAATGCTTTGCTTCAGGCTAAAAGAGAGGATAAAAAACCCAATGATCCTTTTTTTGATTTGTTATTCAAATTGTAATATTTGTTACTAAGGATGTTGCAGTGGACACCCCCCTGCCTCCAATGTATTTAAAATAAATAATTATGCTTCAATTTCTTATCAAACGCAAATTAGTTATTGAAACTTTGGATAAGATTTTCTGATTCGCAATTGAAAAAGGGAGCCTTTAAATTTTAGATCATATTTGTTTGCTTCTTTTTGTTGGGAAGCAAAAATAATACATTAAATTCCAATAAAATCCTTGAGTTTAACAATTTTTTTTTAATCGTGTAATTTTTTTATTCTCAAATTATAAATTTTAAAGTTTTTGGTTTGTGTCCAATCTGGAAAGATGCAATTCTATAGTTATGATGCCTAATATGGAAATTTCATTTTTGCTTCCAAAAATTTACAACAGAATTTCAACAACTTTAATTTGAAATTATTTAACTTTAAGCACTTTAATTAAAATTCAATTTTAAAAGCTCTGAATTTATAATATTTAAAGGCTTCTGCTTAGTTATTTAAAATAAAAAATTGAGATTGTCTCATTTCTATTGCTTTGGAATTGAAATTGTTTAATTCCTAACATTATGTTTTTCAATTCTTCCCTTCAATTAATTTTATTTATAACTGACCAATTTTGGACGCTTCCCACTGTAAATGATAGAACTGTGAATACCCCAGATAAAAATGATTAATTTTTAAACAGTTAAAACTAAAAATATTGTTCTATTTAAAATGCTTAAATTTGACGGTTGTAGATGTTTGATTTATTTTTCAATGGTCTAATCTTGAAAACTTTGAATTCATAATTATCACAAAATTTTAATTACATTTTAAAAGCCCCGAATAGATATTATTTAATGTAATTTAATTTTTAATTATGCTTCAAATTAAAATTTTGTAATATGCTGCCGCTAAAGCTTCAAATTGTTCAATTAATCAATTTTTTAACTTTGAAATTCAATTATTTAACTTGGAACGTTTCAAATTGAAAATAATTAAGTTAGAATGGCCTATTCACGGGTCGAATGCATCCTCCTGGAATTTATTTAATTTGAATGTTTGGTGAACAATTTCTAATTATTTGAGCTTGTGCTTATTTGTTATTAATTAATTTTTTAGGAAAATCTTCAGAAAAATCTTAAGAAGTTATCCCCTGCAACACATTTAAATAAATAGTATTAAGATAGGATAAAAATATTGGTCTTTCTCCCATAAATTATTTTTGCCTGAGTGTTTTAACCTCTGTATTAATCTAGGGGTAACTTTAAGCTCACTATGAGATTACCTGATGACTCCATAGGAGTGTTCTCTCTGCTAATTGACAATCTGCCGCCAATCGAGACGGCAAACTCTTCCACCTTTCTTCCTCGCGTTCCCTCTTTCTAGCAAAATCTTCGTCCCCATGTTCCTGGGACAAAGTGGGCAAGATCTGCATTCTTTGAGCAAATTTGTAGCTGTCCTGGCGTTGCACATGTTCCCCAAGTCTCGAAATTCCACTCGAAGGCACGGGAATTGGAGTCGGACTGCCTCCACCTCGGTGTCTGTGGTACAGATTCCTCTTCTGCTGGAGCACTCGCTGCTGAACCAGTAGTTGTAACTGGGTCCCTGATTCGGCACGAGTCTTAAATTGAGACTGATTTTGAGGAGGTGTTGAAGGAGACCTCAAGTGGACCAGATCCAGGTGACCTCTGGCCTTCCCTGAATCTGAAAAGAAATTAACATTTCCAAAATAAGAGGGCACTTCCAATTTAAAATGCCTTCAAATATTATCAGGAATTTTTAAAGGGGTCATCCAAGAATTACGTAAGAATATTTAGGGGGGGGGGAGGTACTGTTTCTTATGAGGTGTGTGAGGGGGTGGAATTAGAACTTACTTGAGAAAAGTTTTTAATAACAAAAAAAAAAAAACATATTACAAATTAGAGGAATTCCAGCTAAAATACATCAAGATTCATGAAAAGAAACATCATTTAAACATGGTACATTTGAAGTTAAAAAAATTAATTTTGAACCAAAAAATAAGAATTTTTAACAAAATATTTAAATTGTCAACCAAAGACATACATTTTCAACCAAGAAGCTTAATTTTCTACAAAAGACGAATTTTTAACAATATACATGAATTTTCAACCAAATAGTTAAGTTTTAAACTAAAAAAAAAAAACAGATTGGAACAAAACAAAGAACCAATAAATTTTCTGGTAAACCAAATTAATTTTCAACCAGAACAAAAGCGAATTTTCACCAAAATAGTCAAATTGTCTAACACAGAGATGAGTTTTAATTAAAATGATTAACCTTTACCAATAATATACATTTTTAACATAGCAGTGCAACTTTCAACCAAGTTATTGAATTTTCAACCAAAAAGATGAATTTTCAACCAAGAAGATTCATTTTCTAACAAACAAAGCGAATTTCCAACAAAATGTATAATTTTTCAATCAAATAGTTGAATTTACAACAACAACAAAAATAATTTTTTCCCAAAAATATAATAATTAAGTTTTTCTGTTAAAAAAATTAATTTTCAATAAAAAAAGTTACATTTTTAACTAAAAAGATGAATCTACGACCAAAACAGATTCATTTTTAAATCAAAAAGAATATTCAACAAAAAAGTTCAGTTTTCAGCCCAAAAATTGGAATTTTCAACAAAAAAATTAATTTACAAATAAATTGTTTAATTCTAAAGCCAAAAAGCAAAATTTCAACACAAAAATTGATATTTTCTACGCATAAAAGTCGAATTTATAACTAAAATAAAATAAATTTTCAATCATAAATGGAATACATACATTTAAAGTCAAAACATTTAATTAAAAAAAAAAAAACAAAAAAAAAACAATTTTCAACAAAATTGTTAAATTTTTAACCAAGGCATGAGTTCTTAATCAAAATGACGAAATCTTCTACAAAAAAATACTTTTTAACTAAATATTTAAATTCCCAACTTAAAAGATGCATTTTCACCTAAGACCATTAATTTTCAGCCAAAAGATGAATTTTGAACCAAGATTAATTTTCTACCAAATATATCAAATTTTAAACAAAATTTATGAATTTCCAATCAAACATTTAAATTTCCAATAAAAAAGATCAATTTTCGACCAAAAATAGAATAGTTACATTTTCCGTTATAAAAGTTGATTTCCATTTAATTAAAAACGATTTTCAACAAAATAGTTCAATTTTTAAGCAAAAAAATGATTATTTAACTAAAAACATAAATCTTCAACAAAAAATATTACTTTTTATTAAAAGAGTTCAATGTTCGTCCAAAAAAATGAATTTTTAACCAAAATTTAAAACAAAGTAGTTAAATTTTCAACGAAAGAGATGAATTCTTAACAAAATACAAAAATTTTGAACTAAACTGTTGAATTTTCAAAAATAGAAAACAAGTTTTCAACCAAAAATGGAATAGTCGAATTTGCAATTAAAAAATTAATTTTCAATAAAAAAAAAGAAATTTCAAACCAAATATACGACTTTTCAACTACAATAATGAATCTTTAACAACCAAAAATAGATTTTAATTTTCAACCAGTCTTATTTTCAACCAAAAAATATTAAATTTCTACCAAAAAAGATGAATCTCACACAAAAAGACGAATTTTTAACAAAAAACTTAAATTTTCAACTAGGAAAGATTTTACAGTCGATAAAGAAAAAAATACAAAATGTTAAATTTTTAAGCCAAAAGGACGAATTTTTTACCAAACAGTTGAATTTTTAACTCGAAAATATAAATTTTCAACGAAATATTTAATTTTCAAATATACAGTTGAATTTTCAATCTAAAAGGACAAATTTTCAACAGAACAGTTGAATTTTCTACCAAAAAGGATGATTTTTTAAAATGAAAATTTAAATATTCGATTCTTGGTTAGAAAATTATCATTTTATTTAAAGATTCAACTATTTGGTTTAAAATTCATGTATTTTGTTAAAAATTCGTCTTTTGGTAGAAAATTCAACTATATAGTTGAAAATGATCTTATTTATTGAAAATTCATATTTTGCACGAAAATTCTACTATTTGTTTTCGAAAATTAAGCTATTTAGTTCAAAATTAAACTAATTGTTTGAAAATTTAACTATTTTGTTTTAAATTTCTTTTTCTTTGTTGAAAAATTAATTTTTTACCTAAAAATTTAACTATTTCATTTTTTGTTTAAAAGTTTATTCTTTATCAGTTAAACATCCGTCTATTTGGGTAGGAAATTAATCTTATTTGTTGAAAATTCATTATTTTCATTGAGGATTCAACTATTTTGTTAAAAATTCGTAGAAAATTCTTTATTTTTTCTTGAAAAGTAAAAAATTGGGTAGAAAAATAAACTTATTTGATTGAAAATTATCTTTTTTATTGAAAATGCATATTTTGCATGAAAATTCTACTATTTTGTTTCGAAAATTAATTTTTAGTTAAAAATTAAACTGATTGCTTGAAAATTTAACTATTTTTCTTTAGATTCTTTTTTTTTAAATTCATTTTTTACCTGAGTATTTACCTATTCCATTTTTTGTTTAAAAGTTTATTCTTTATCAGTTAAATATTTGTCTATTTGGGGAGGAAATTAATCTTATTTGTTGAAAATTCATCATTTTGGTTGAGCATTCAACTATTCTGTTAAAAATTACTCTTTTTTTCTTAAATTCATCTGGTTGAAAATTGATTTTTTTGTTGTTAAAAATTTAACTATTTTGTTGAATAAAATCTTGTTTGATTACAAATTAACTTTCTTGTTAAAAATTTTAATTTTCTGATATAAAAGTCAACTGTTCTCTAAAACATTCGGCTTTTTAGTTTGTGAACTGAAATATTTGGTTGAAAATTCGTCTACTTGGTATCTTTGTAAGTTAAAAATTCAGCTATTTGATAAAAAATTT
This sequence comes from Amphibolips quercusostensackenii, assembly GCA_032357855.1. NCBI lineage: Eukaryota > Metazoa > Arthropoda > Insecta > Hymenoptera > Cynipidae > Amphibolips > Amphibolips quercusostensackenii. Next base: position 3,316,373 of record JAUELO010000271.1, on the reverse strand, counting down.
AAGTTTTTCGTTGAAAGTTGAATTGTTTTGTTGGAAATTGAACTATTTTGTTAAAGTCATACTTTTTGCTTGGAAAATCAACTGCTTTGTTGAAAATTCGTCCTTTCGATTTGAAAATTTACGTCTTTTCTTGAAAATTCGTCTGTTTTGGTCAAAAATTTTTTTTGTTTGTTTAAAATTCAACTTTTCGGTTTAGCTGTCCACTTAATTATATTCATGGCTATAAATAATATTTATAAAAAGAAAGATGTCGGAGAGCTA
>JAUELO010000271.1:3267641-3296727 GCA_032357855.1 Amphibolips quercusostensackenii | reverse complement strand
GTCTAAAATAATCATAGACTCTATTTTCCTTTCTCTGAAAAAATTGAGAAAATAATTTCTTTATTATTTTGATACTTACAATGTACAAATTATTTAAGATATCGAAGTGTCTCGTCGTCCCGAGATTCGGGACGACTAGCCCATACCCTTTTCCAAGTCCCCAATTTTTCGGGACGACTAGACACAGCCTTAAGATATACATAAAATAAATTAATTTTCAACAAAATAGTTGAGTTATCAACTCAACAAGATAAATTTTGAACCAAAAATAGAAGAATTTAATTTTCAGTTAAAAAAATTAGTTTTAAATCAAGAAAAAACGAAATTTTCAAGAAAATAGTTAAATTTTTCGCTGAACTAATGAATCTTCGATAAAAAAAAGAATTTTCAATGAAAAATGTAATAATTTTCAACTAATGTGATGAATTTTCAATGAAAAAAGATAAATTTCCAACCAAAAATTGAATAGAAAAGTTTTTAGTTAACAAAATTAAAATTCAACCACACAAATGAATTTTCGACTAAAATGATGCAATATTCAACTGGATTAGTTAAATTTGCAATCAAAAAAAGAATTTTCAATTAAAATGATGAATCTTAAAAAAAAAATGAAAAAAAGAGTTTAACTTTCAACCAAACAGGATGAATTCACAACGAAAAAGGTAATAGTTTATATTTCAACCAAAAAAGATTTTAGTTTCTAATCAAAAACAGTTAAATTCAACTAAACACGAATCTTTAACCCAAAAGATGGATGTTCTAGCAAAAAAGATAAATTTTCGACAAAATAAATGAACTTTCAACTAAAAAAGAGAAATTTTCAACCAAAAGTAGAATAGATAAATTTTTGGTTACAAAAATAAATTGTAAAAGAAAAAAAAACATTTAACCAAACATAAAACAGTTAAATTTTCAGTAAAAAGAAATAATTCTCAACCAAATAAAATACATTTTCAACAAAAGAATATAATAGTTGCATTTTCAGCTAAAAAAATTATCTTTCTAATAAAAAAAAGAATTTTGAACAAGATATTTTAATTTTCAACTAAAGAAATTAATTTTTAGCTAAAACGATGAATATTCAACAAAAAAATTTAAAAAAAAACAATAAAAAAAATTCGAACAAAAAATGGAATAATTAATTTTTCAGTTAAATAAATGAATTTTTACTACAATGATAAACCATTAACCAAAAAAATGAATTTTTGAACAAAAAGTTGAATTTTACCAACAAAAGATTAATTTTCTACAAACAAAAATACATTTTCATCAAAATATATGAATATTGTCCACTAAAAATATTTCTGAAAAGTGAAATATTTCAATTTTCAGTTAAAGAAATAAATTTTCAACTAAAATGATGAACCTTTAAACAAAAAAATGAATGTGTAATCAAATAGTAGAATTTCCAGCCGAAAAGATTGATTATCTACCAAAAAGACAATTTTCCAACAAAATATATGAAGTTTCAACTAAAAAAGATGAATTTTCAAAAAATAGTCAAATTATCAATCAAAGAAATGCATTTTGAATCAAAAAGTTTATGATTCTACTAATGAGATTAGTTTTCTATTAAAAAAGAGGAATGTATAACAGAATAGTTGATTTTTCAACTAAATCAAATAAATTTTTAACTTAAAATAGAATAGCTACATTTTTAGTAAAAAAATTGATTTTCAACCTTATAAAACAAGTTTTCAACAAAATAGTTATCTTTTTAACCAAACAGAAGAAATTTTCAACGAACATGATAAATTTACAACCAAACATGGAATAGCTTAATTTTACGGTAAAAAAATAAATTAAAAAAAAACGAATATTCAAATAAAGAAATAAATTTCTAACCAAAAATAGAGCAGTTGAATTTTCACTGAAAAAATGAATTTACAACCAAACAGATAAATTTGCAACTAAGAAGATTAAATTTCTACCATAAAAAAATGAAAAAAATAAAATAGTTAATTTTTCAGTTAAATAAATGACCTTTTACTGAAATGATAAACCATTAATAAAAAAATGAATTTTTAACTAAAAAGCTGAATTTTCAACCCAAAAGATTAATTTTCTACCAATAAAGACGCATTTTCAACAAAATACATGAATTGTCAACTAAAAAAGCAAAAATTTAAAACAAAAATATAATAGTTAAATTGGGGAATGGAAAACAATTATGGAAATAATATGGAATATGGAAAAAGGAATATTTCAATTTTTAGTTAAAGAAATGAATTTTTAACTCAAATGATAAATCTTGAACAAAAAAAAAATAAATTTGTAACCAAATAGTAGAATTTTCAATTGAAAAGATTGATTTTCTACCAAAGACAAATCTTCAATAAAATATATGAATTTTCAACCAAAAAAGATGAATTTTCAACAAAATAGTTAAATTTTCGACAGAATAAAAAAACCTTGAATTTCAGTTTATTGAAAATTCCCTGAGTTCTTATTCTTAATAATTTTGGCTGACCTCGAGTAATTCCATGGATATTCATAGGCACGTTCTGAGCTTCAAACTTTGGTTCAAAAGTTTCTCTCGAACTAAAAATTTCCACAAGTTTCCGTAAACCAGTTTTTCTGACAAGCAACATCAACTTTTTGTTTTTAAATTACCAGCACTTTTTAAAGTGAAGTGAATATTTAAAATGTTATTTAAAAAATATTGTTGATATTGATGTTTGAATATTAATTTATGAAAGCAGATAAATACTAATAATTAGAATTACATTTCTGCATTTTAAATAAAAGTAGTATATTGACTTTTATAATTAAAGCAGAATTTGTTCAAACCTGCACAATTCAGAAATATCTTGATATTTCAAGCACATCACTATGGATAATTAATTAAAGCTTTATTACAAGAATCTAAAAGAGTTGCAGTTTGCTATTTTCCTTTCAGAATTCGTATTACATATAAAATGGCGATTAAAAATCTAATTTTACTCAAGGATTATTTATCGATTTTATAACGTGGAGATCTATAATTGTTGTCAATAAAATTTATTGAGTAGATTAAAGGGATTTAGATGAACCGTGAAGGATAGATATTTTTATGTCTGGGAGTTCATATCTTATGAAACTTTTTTTCAATAAAAGATATCAGATTCTTATATAGATTGTAAAGTTAAGTTATACACTAGTTTTTCATTGAAAAATAGTAGACAAAGAATTCATTTTTTCTTTATAAATGTATTATTTGTAATTTGTACGAAATACAGATTAAAATAATAAAAAAATAATTATTGAATTAGATATGTTTTAAAAGACTAAAAAGTAATTTTTTATTAACTAATTCTCAAATTCTTATAGAAAATAATTAATATAGGTAATACTGGTAATTTATAAAACACACTTGACGAAACAAAACAAAATAGAGGATAGTGGTTGCCTTCTACTATTTTTGAAAAACACTAAAATTAATATTTTGTGAATAAGTATAAAGTAAAGCTACAACTAAAAATAATAATTACATTAAAATTACAAAAAAACCACTGAAATACCAGCTGCATTTGACTGGGTTCTTAATGGAGAAAATTAACACTTTTTTTATTGTGAAGCTACGAAAAGCTACTTGTATTTTTTTAAATTATAATTTTTAATTTAAAAGGTTGAATTTAGATTTAAATTTATTTTTACAGCAGGCACGATATTTGAAAGGGCAAAATTAGATCGTGAAAATAGATTGTTCTCTGAGTATGTTATTCTATATCTTCTATTGACAAAATAAAAATACATTTAGTTATTTTTTGTTTCACAACATATTTATTCATAAAATTATGACTTTCTGAATGTTTTGAAGCAGCTTTGATTGAATTGATTAATTTTTTGTTTTTACATCAAAATATTATTAAACGGTTCTTTAAAAATCCAGCAAGATACTTAAATATATTTTTTTTTAATAACACGGCGGTTTTCTAAAAATTATAAATGCTGTCTTAATTTCGATCCGTGATCCTTTTCGCCGTATTTTTCAAAAAATCCCCTATAATCCTTATATTTGAGAATTTTGATTCACAATTTCTAAAAATTGTATGTAATGTTAGCATTTTACTACGGAAATGGACATTTTTTTTTTTAATTTTTAGATCGAAAACATGAAAATTTTTCCAACAAATTTACGTTGTTTAGTTTTTAGTATTTTTTACCGGAAATTGACATTTTTAAACAGAGATCATTAAATTTTAAAACTTCACAATTTTATGATAATTTTAGTTTAAGTTAGAGTTTTACACCAAAAACTGGTATTTTAAAATAAAAATAATTATATTTCAAACAAGATTGGCAATTTTTGAATAGTTTCAGGTCATATTAATGTTTTTTCAGAGTAAATCGGTTATTTTTAAACAAAAATCATTAGATTTCGAAGAACATTTACAATTCGAAACAATTTTCTTTTATGTTAAGACAGTTTTTTGCTTCGGGAATTATTGATATTTTTAATAAGAAAATTATTATATTTACAATTTTTAAACAACTTTAGGTTATGTTGGTATGCTTCATCTGAAATTGGTGTTTTTAAACAAAAATCATTAGATTTAAATCCAATATTTTTTGTTTAAAATAATAAAATTTACAAGCTCAAACAATTTTGGATTGTGTTAGTGTTTATTGTCCTAAACTCAAATTTTTATTAAAAAATCATAAGAATTCAACGAAAATTAATATTTTTTGAACTAATTTAGATAACGTCGTTGTTTTGCATCGAAAATTGGTATTTAAAAAAAATCATTAAAATGTAAACAAGATTTAGAATCTTTAAACAATTTGGGAACATACTGTGTTTCGTAGAAAATTGGTATTTTAAAATTAAAAAATTATATTTTGAACATTTCAAAGGAGATTCACAACTTTTCAACCATTTTAGGTTTTGTTGGTTTTTTAAACTGATAGAAATAAGTAATTTTAAATAAAATAATTTAATTTTAAAGAAGATTTGGAATAATTTTTTGTTATGTTAGTTCTTTTAGTTGAAAATTCGTATTTTTAACTAAAAAAATTATAAGATTTTTTAGATTATCATTCAGAGTAAATAAATTTTGAATGTTTGTATAATTTTTGTTTTTATTGGCGTTTTATACTGAAAATCGGTACATTTATTAGTATAGTATAAATAAATAAAAAAAATGCAATAAAAAGATGTAAAAAATACACAAAAATAAATCACTGATTTCAAAGATAAAATTTTTTAACCAATTTTAGGTCATGCTCACATTTTACAATCTCAATTTTTTTGTTATGATCTATTAGCGTTTTTCGTCTGAAATTAAAATTAGTTACAAGAAATCAGATTTCAAAGAATATTCATAATATTTGAACAATTAACAGGGTATGTTAGCGTTTTCACCGAAAGTCGGTTATTTGAAACAAAAAATAATTCAATTTCGAAGACGGTTTATGATTTGAAATATTTTTTTCTTATGTTATAATAGTAGTTTTCTTCGAAAATTTTTGAACAATTTTAAGTTTTGCTGGAGTTTTACACTGAAAATCGGTACATTTAAAAAAAACTATTGGTTTAAAAAAAAAAATGAACAATTTTAGGTGGTGCTCGCATTTTTAAACCAGGATTTACAACCTCAAACACTGTTTTGTTATCTTATGTTAGTGTTTTTCGTCTAAAATGATTTTTGTCAATGAAAAATCATTAGATTTCAACAAATATTTACAATAGTTGAACAATAATTTTCGAAGAACTGTTTTTTACAGAAAATCGATTATTTTCAACAAAATCATTTTGAAAAACCTTGGATTATGTTAGTGTTTTTCGTCGGGAATTGGTATTTGAAAAAAAATATACGTGATACGTTCAGGAGGGGAGGCCTGTTAAAGTATCACTCTCCATCTTAAGAACAACGGAAAAAGCATATTAATATGAAACAGATATTAATATTAAACAATCTTTAAAAATATTTTTCTTACTTTTCTTTTGTATTATTTTAGACAAAAGATACTATGAAATACAAAAATGTTCTTCTTAATATGGATTTTATATTTTAATTTACAAATTGCGTGAGACAACAAAAATAATAATAGAGCTCGTAAAGCGCGTTTTTTTCTTCTACTATGATTAAATTTATGGCTTCTACAGGGTGGCCGTTTCAATCGAAGAAGAAAATTATAAAATTTGACCTCTAAAGGCTAATAATTTTTTCATTTAAAGTGATAAAAACTGAACTGCAAATTGAAGCACTCAAAGTGGAGCTATTTTGAAATTTAAACTTTTAAAATTAACGGTTGAAACTTTTTTAAATTTCAACAGTCAGTAATTTACGCATATTAAATAGAAGCTTGTTATACTTTTGAATTGATTATTTTAAATTAATTCCTTTTAACAGCAACATGAAAAATTTTATAAATTGAACAGTTCAAAGACTTCTGGTTAAAGAATATAAATCTACGATATCTTATCAGTTTCAATACTCTAAATTAAAGAATGAATCAATAGATTAAAATTTTTTTTAAATTATATAATTTTAAGCAATTTTAAGTTAGAAACATTAAATACAGAACAATTCATTTTTTTACATGAACACTTTTTAAATTATAAGTTAAATTATTTAATATTAAGTCGCTTCAAATAAATGACTGTTTTACTTGTTATTTACACATAAAAATCCAACATTTAAACAAGTTTTTTAATTAAAAAATTTACTTCAAAAATTTTTTTTTCATTGAACAATGAAAACTTTACTGTAACGTTCAAACTGTAAATTTAAATATATATTTTTCAACTTCTTATTTTAAATAAATAGTAAAACACTGCTAAATATTAAAAAATTGTTATTTTTTATCTAAGATATTTTTGATTGTTTAAGTCTTCGAAACTGCACTCTAAAATTCTTTAAATTAAAAATTTCCGCTTAAAAACAAATTTTAATTTAAAAAAAAGTGAAATCAAATTGGTGATATTTCAAGTGATCGGATAGATTTTTCTTCTAAAATTTTGCCAAATCTCATGGTCCAGCGGACAGTTTGTAATAAGATTGTTGCATTTATTAACGTTTTTTTATAAAGCTAATATTTTCAAAAGAAAAAAATCCCCTTTTTTCCTATTTAAATTAAATTTTCCTATTTTCCCTAATCTTAAACTGCTGAACCACTGTGAACCCGAATGTTCTAAGAGATTTCTGGCGACATTTGATATTAAACTGTTAAATTCGTCATGATATCAATTTCAAATTCAAGATTATTAAATAAAATACATTTTTCAAAACGTTTTAGATTGAAAAATTAAAAATTAATAAATTTAAAAACTAACATTTTCATATTCAAGCTTTAAAAACAGAAGAATTTAAAAAAGGTATTGGAAATTAAACTATTTTAAAATTTAGTATTCAAAACTGCACAGTTTTTAATACAAAAATTATATAAATTAAATCTTTCAAACTTAAAACTTTAAATAAAATTCTCAAAAGAAAATCCCCCTTTTTCATCCCCGGCGAAATGTTGAAAATACCAAATATGAACATTTTCAAATCAATAAAAATGATAAAAATAAAGAGTATACCTCTTCCAATTTAGGAAAAAAAATTCAAAATAAAAAATTTCTTTTTTTTGTCTTAAGAAAAATATGAAAATTAGAAGATTTTTTCCCCTTCGCCTCAATTAAAATGTTAAAAATACAAAATATCCATGTTTTAATTGAAAAATAAATTCTAAACAAAAATTCCCTTTTAGAAAGTAGAAACACATTAAATGCGAACATTGAGCAAAAGTGTTGAAAATAAAAAATTGCCCTCTTCCGATTCAGGAAAATATTAAAAATAAAAAATTCTTCACTTTCGGCACCAGGAAAATGTTATAAATAAAGAATCTGCCCTGATTCAACTCAATTAAAATATTGAAAATAAAAAAACGCTATTTTCCAATAAAAAAACTAATAATAATAAAAACCAAAATTTTTCTTTTAGACTGTGGAAACGAATGAAATATGAAAATTGAATGAAAGTGTTGAAAATAAAAAATTGCTCTCTTCCGATTCAGAAAAATATTAAAAATAAAAGATTCTTTACTTTCGTCATTAAAAAAATATTTAAAATACAGAATCTGACCTGCTTCAACTCAATTAAAATATAAAAAAAGAAGTGTCTCGTTGTCCCGAAATTCGGGATGACTAGTCCAATATTTTTCATAAGCTTGACTAGTCGTCCCGAAAATTCGGGACGACTAGCCTATCCCCTTTTCCAAGTCCCCCAATTTTTCGGGACGACTAGACATGCCATAAAAAATTAAAATTAAAAAAATAAAATAACAAAATAAAAAAGCGCCCGTTTCCAATTAAAAAAAAAACAACTTTCTTTTTTAGAATGTAGAAACAAACTAGATACGAAAATTGAATAAGCGTTGAAAATAAAAATTGACCTCTTTCGATTCATGAAAATATTGAAAATAAAAAATTCTTCATTTTCGACATCACAAAAATATTTAAAATAAAGAATCTGCCCCACTTAAACTTAATTAAAATATTAAAAATAGAAAAACACCCTTTTCCAATTTGAAAAAAACCAAAATTTCCGCTTTAGAATGTAGAAATAAATTAAATGAGAAAATTAAACAAAAGTGTTGAAAATAAAAAATTGTCCACTTTCAATTCATAAGAATATTGAAAATAAAAAAATTCTTCAATTTCGTCATAAGAAAAATATTGAAAATAAAGAATCTGACCCGCTTCAACTCAATTCAAATATAAAAAAATTCAAATTTGAAAATTAAAAAAATTAAAAAATGCCCTTTTTCAATGCCAAAAAAAATTCTCTTTTAGAATGTGAAAAAAAATTAAATCAGAAAATTAAATAAAAGTGTTGAAAATAAAAATGGACCTTTTTCGATTTATAAAAAAATTAAAAATGAAAAATTCTTCACTTTCTACATAAGGAAAATAAAGAATCTGCCCCGCTTCAACTTAATTAAAATATTTAAAATAAAAAACGCCCTTTTCTAATTAAAAAAAAATCCCTTTTAGAATGTAGAAACAAATTTATTAAATACGAAAATTAAATAAGTCTTGAAAATAAAAATTGCCCTTTTTCGATTCATAAAAGCATTAAAAATAAATAATTCTTTACTTTCGACATGAGAAAAATATTGAAAATAAAAAATCTGCCCCGCTTCAACTTAATTAAAATATTTAAAATGAAAAACTCCCTTTTCCAATTAAAAACAAAACAAAACCAAAATTTCCCTTTTAGAACGTAGAAACAAATTAAGCACGAAAATTGAATAAAAGTGTTGAAAATCAAAATTTCCCTCTTTCGATTAATAAAAATATTTTTAAAAAAATCCTTCACTTTCGAAATTAGAAAAATATTGAAAATAAAAAATCTGCGCTGCTTTAACTCAATTAAAATTTAAAAAATGTCCTTTTTCAATTCCAAAAAAATAAAATAAAAACCAAAATTTCTCTTTTAGAATGTAAAAACAAATTAAATACGAAAATTGAATAAAAGTGTTGAAAATAAAAAACTGCCCTCTTACGAGTCATAAAAATATTGAAAATAACAAAATTCTTTACTTTCGACATTACAAAAATATTTAAAAAAAAAGAATGTGCCCCGCTTCAATTCAATTAAAATATTTAAAACAAAAAACGACCTTTTCCAATTAAATTTTTTTTAATTTCCAGCCTTCCAGCGCAATAAAATGGGTTCTTCTAATCCAGAAAAAAATTGAGAAAAAAAATGAAACTTTTCAAACGTTTCAAGCGATTAAAAACATTTTTCCACTTAACACTTAAAAAATTATGGTAATAACAGAGTTATAAATCACCAAAAGAGATGGTAGCTGGAAAATAATGCCCTATAAATTAAAGGGTTTTCTAATTTTCAATTTTACATTGTTAAAAGCTTGATAAATTTAGGGATTTAAAATTTTTTAATTTTAATTTTAAATGCTTAAAATTCAGAATAGTTCCGACGCTTTTATTTTGTAGGTACAAAGATATGTAATACTTAATTTGTCCGTAGTAAATGCAATTAAATTTCAGACCGAAATTGTTCTCTGACACCACATTATTTCTCCACTCTCTCTCTTTCTCTCTCCGCCTACGTCATCCTTCAATTCCAACCCCCATCAACCCCCAATCTGCCCCACGCTCGAAAAATGTTGACTCTCCTATCTGAAAGTCACCTCGCAAACTTCATCAAATCAGGGAGACGGAAATTGACTTTGGTTCTTTTTCTCAGAGGTCAATGCATAGAGGCCAATAGCACCCTGCAACAAGTACGATAGGACGCGAATTCACTACTGACGTCATCGTACGACGGCCTCTCGACTATTGACTTAGCGGGGTCGTTCAGAGCCGCGAAATCCCGGAAAGGGCCGGAAACGCGAAGACTCCCGGATCGGAAACCACAGTTTTTTTTATAAAACCCTTATTTTCCCTTACTTTCAAAATTTGATTCTAAACAGTCAAGACCGCCCTCTAAATGTCACAACACATGAAGCCCTCGAAAAGCGTCATTTTTGGATATAAAGGTTTAAAAATGCACGGAACGAAAAGAAAAATTGTGAGATATTTAAAAAACGAAGGGTTTTTTTGTCTCACCTGGCGTAAAAGAACGGCTATCGATGTCCGGTTCCATCGGCGAGGTGGATCGTTTTTTCACTTCCCGGATTTTGCCCTCGTATTGGGAGTCATGTCGGTACTTTACGGCTAGGCGGTTCGATACCGACTGACTGGCAGCCATGTTACTAACCCCCGCTACCGTGGGTCTTCCACCCCCTCCCACACTCCCGCAACGCCTAATTTTACCCCAATAGACCTGTCTTGCCTCCCACCCTCACCCGAGCCTCGTGATTCAACGTCGTTGGCGACTTCGTACGCACGCATTACGTCATTGACTCAGGGACGTCGGTACTCACTTGCCAGACCCGTTAGACTGAGTGACGTAAAATTGCGAGTGATGAGAAATAACTAGTTTATTTTAATTAGTTACTTTTTTTGTTAATAGGGGTCAGTGTTGGGTAAGTTACTTTTTTTGAGTAACTACTTACAGTTACGTTACTTGTAAACGTAACTAATTACAGTTACGTTACTTGTAACCGTAACTAGATACAGTTACTAGATAAAGTAACTTTAAGTTACCCGAAAAGTTCCTTTTTTCAATTCCTTAATTATATAATTTAAAAATCAAAATGACTAAGATGATAATACATACAAACTTAGTTGAATTTCCAACAAAGAAAGATTATTCAGTCACTTTTTTCAACCAGTTATATTTTTAACCAAAAAATATGACATTTTTTACCGGAAGAAATTAATTTTCAAACCAAAAAGAACACGTGTGAACATAAGAGCTGAATTTTCAAGCCAAAATGATGAGTTTTCAACACAAAAAGTACTTTTCAACCAAACAGTCGGACTTTCTATCGAAATATTGAAATTTTTAACAAAATACAAGAATTTTCAATCAAAGGTTGAATTTTTATACCACAAATGTTAATTTTCAACGAAAAGGTTCATTTTCAAGCAAATAGTTGAATTTTCTACCATTGTTATACTTAAAAGACGAACTTTCAACAAAAGAGTTAAATTTCCAATAAAAAAGTTAATTTTTAACCTAACAGTTGAATTTTCTACACAAGAAAAAAAAAAGAATTCAAAACAAAATAGTTCAATTTTCAACCCAAGAAATGAATTTTCAAATAAAATTATGAATTTTCAATTGAACAACTAAATTTTTAATAAAGTAGTTCAACTTTCAACTAAATAGTTTCAACAAAATAGCTGAGCCCTCTACTAAATTCTTTTTTACCAAAAAAGATTAATTTTTAATCCAAAAACAACATTTTTCAACAGAAGAGTTGAATTTTCAACAAAAATATGTTTATTTTTGGACGAAATGGTTGAACATTCTACCAAAATAGTTGAATTTTTAACAAAAAGAAATAAGATTTTTTCACCAAAACATATCAATTTTAAAACGAAAAAGCCGAATTTGGAATCAAGGAAGAAAAAAAACTCCACTAAATTGTTCAATTTTCAATCCAAAAAGACGAATTTTCAATCAAACAGTTGTATTTTTAACCAAAAAACATGACATTTTTTACCGGAAGAAATGAATTCTCAAACCAAAAAAAACACTTTTGAACAAGAGTTGAATTTTTAAGCCAAAATGATAAATTTCCAACACAGAAAATCTGCCCGCCTTGCAAGCACATTTTCATCACGCGCGATTCGATTCGCTTGCGAGCTTAAGCGCGCCTATTTAGGGCGCGCGGCTGTTGTATCTTGCGGTTCGCGCTCGATTCTTTTCGATTTTCTCACTTCGTGCTCAGCTTAAATAGCAAGAAGAAGTTTATTTGCAAATATTATAAAATTGTCAAAAGCTCTACGACTAAAGTAATTGTTAAATTTGTTTTTATTTTAGATTAAAAAGTAAGTTTATTTACTTAAGGCTCTATTGGCCTTAAGGAACACATTTTCTTTATAATACTCACGCTTCGCGCTCGATTTCTTATATGTATTTATATAATTCTCCGATAAACTATATGCTAAGAATAATTTTTGTATATTTTTGGGCACGGCAAAATTCCTGCACGATTACAATAACCTTTGATATAATCATAACGTTATCTGAATAATTTGCGTTTTTTCACCCTTTCTTTAAAGTCCAAACAAAAACTGTTGATTCCTCAAGCAACAGTTTTCGTTTACTTTCCTGAAAATGCTACCAACAAATCGAAAATTCCACTTTTTGTCAAACAGTGTTTTAATCATAGAAAACTATAATTAAAATTAAAAGAAAAGCGGTAAGTCATATGAAAATTAATTGTTTATTTGTAATGTCATGTTTCACGATTAAAACAAAAATATGCATCCTATTAAAAAATGATCAGTAACAAATTTGTAGCTTTTCGCTAGGTAAATAACTTTTGTTTAAAAAAAAAATTTTTTTTCGTAGCTTGTGCCGTTTGTCCAAAAATTTAATTTTTTAATTTTTAATGTTATTGTTTACAAATAAAACAAAAAATGCATGTCATATCAAAAAGTAATTTAAAAGAAAATTTGTAGATCTTTTTTAGGCGCATATTTCTTGTCATTTTATCTTTTTTTTGTATCTTGCATAGTTTGACTTATCGAAAAAATTTGTAAGGATAAACTGTTCGTCTTTCCGGGTACTACAAATAGCCGTGCAGAGTTTTTAAATCTTAAAAAAATGTTCTTAACAATTTTTCAAATGCTCTAACTTTTTGAATTTTTATCCAAAATAGCTGACTAACGAACTTCTTGTTTTCTTTAAGACATTTTAACGAAATATTTGAATTTTTAACAAAATACATGAATTTTCAACCAAAATAGATGAATCCTTAACGAAAAATATCATAGTTGATATTATTTCTAACAAAAAATATTTTAATTTGAAACCAAACACAGCTGAATTCAACTAAACAAATCCTGAACTAAATTAGATTAATTTTCTACCAAAATAGTTGAATTTTCAGGAAAAATAAATTAGATTTTTTTACCAGAAGAGATAAATTTTGAAACGAAAAAGCCGAATTTGGAACCAAGAAAGAAAAAAAATTCCACTGAATTGTTTAATTTTTAAGCCAAAAAGAATTTCCAACCAAGCAGTTGCATTTTCAACCAAAAAATATGACATTTCTTACGCGAAGAAATGAATTTTCAAACCAAAAAGAATACATTTGAACAAAAGAGTTGAATTTTCAACAAAAAATGATGAATTTTTAACACAAAAACTACTTTTGTACCGAAAATGTTAATTTTCAACAAAAAAGTTAATTTTCATACCAAATTCGTTAATTTTCAACAACAAAATTAATTTTCAAGCAAACAGTTGAATTTTCTACCATTGTTAAACTGAACAGACAAACTTTCAACAAAAGAGTTAAATTTTTAACAAAAAAGTTAATTCTTAACGTAACAGTTGGACTTCCTACCAAAATATTTGAATTTTCTACCTATAAAGAAAAAACGAATTGGAAACAATATAGTTAAATTTTCAACCCAAGAAATTAATTTTCAATTAAAAAGATGAGTATTCAGCTAAGCAATTGATTTTTTTAACAAATTATTTCAACCTTCAACTGAATAGTTGCCTTTAAAAAAAAGCTGAAACCCTCTACTAAACTTTTTTACCAAAAAAGATAAATTTCAAATCTAAAAAAAACTTTTTCCAACAAAAGAGTTGAATTTTCAACAAAAATGATGAATTTTCAACACAAAAAATACTTTCCGAATAAACAGTTGGACTTTCTACCGAAATTTTTAACAAAATGTATGAATTTTCAATTAAAGGGTTGCATTTTCATATAGAAAATGTTAATTTTTAATAAAAAAGTTAATTTTCAAGCAAATAGTTGAATTTTTTACCATTTTTGAACTAAAAATACGAACTTTCAACAAAAAAGTTGAATTTCCAACAAAAAAGTTCATTTTCAGCCTAACAGTTGAATTTTCTACCAAAATATTTAAATTTTCTACCCAAAAAAAAACGAATTTAAAAAAAAATACTTAAATTTTTAACTCAAGAAATAAATTATTAAATGAATGAATTAAATGAATGAACCAAAAATATAATAAAAAAAAACTAGACTTTTCTGCACCTTCCCTATGAAAAGGTGCGAGTGATTACACAGGCCCACAAAAAAAAGTGGTATTCACTGCACATGTGACTAGGCTAACCTTATGGATTTTTAGCCGGTGAATCCGAATCAGGCCTCAGAATTTCCCCTAGACCCTACAATTTTCCCCTATCCTAGGGACAAAAACAAAGTAGTCCGAACTTTGCATGTGAATAGTCTAACCTTGTGGATTTTGAGCCGCTGAATTCGAATCCGGCATCATAATTTCCCCTAGACCCCACAATTATTCCCTAGCCTAGGGACAAACAAAAAAGGTGGTCTGAACTTCACATCTGAATCCGAATACGGCCTCAGGAATTCCTCTAGATAAAGCTTTACAGTTTTCCCTAGGCTAGGGAAAAATTGTGGGGTTTAGGGTCAATTCAAGGCATGGATTCGAATTTAGCAGCTCAAAATCCATTAGGTTAGCCTAGTCACATGTAAAGTTCAGACATTTTTTTGGTTTGTTCTTAGGCTAGGGGAAAATTGTGGGATCTAGGGGAAATTCTGAGGCCAGATTCGGATTCAGCAGCTCAAAATCCATAAGGTTAGCCTGGTCTCATGTAAAGTTCAGACTCTCAACATCTGTTAATTGTATCATTAATTCCAGAAAATAATAACTTCTCATGCTTCACAGGAGTTAACATTTTTAAACAAATGAAAATTGTTTAAATAATTATCAAATATATGGTAAACAAGACGTACTACTCTTGAAATTTTTCAGCTTTATATAATTTATCCCAAAAAATAATAAGTTTTCACGATTTACAGAAAGAAAAAAATTGTTTCAACAAAAAATTATTGTTGAAACAATTCAAAATTATTTTAAAAATATTTAAAAACTCCTTAATTATCGATTAAGAATCACTCATGTCAAACAAATTTCAGAAAATACCGCGTTTGGCATGATTTTGATAGAAAACTGCTATTTTGAATTTTTGTTTGCTCAAACATTTATGTTAATGCAAATAGCGAAAAAGTCGCTTTTTGTTTTTCATGAAAAACTTTTTTCTATGTTTAGCATTGCTGGACTCGATGCATGGGGGTGTACAAAAGCGAAAAAATTATTATTTGACAAAGTTAATTGTTATGAATAAATTAAATTAACAAACAGTCTACATTATGGATTTTTCGTTTTCAAAGTACATTTTTGCGTTTTAACTACTTGATTTTATTAAGAAAATGATACTCGATCATGAAAATTTGTCATTTGATATTTTTGTGAATTTTATAAACAAATTACATAAACAAATGCTTAGTGTGGACATTTAAAGGCAAAGAGAAATAGTCTTTCCTCTTAATTTTGCTAAAACTATGTTGACAGTGATGTTTGATAATGAAAATTTGTAATCCGTTATTGTTAAATATTTTTATAAACAAATTATAAAAGAAAGAAATAGTTTTTTCCTCTTAATTTCCGTTAGATGATGTCATTAATGATGTCTCGCGCTGAAAATTTGCCGTCCCAAATTTTGAAATAATTTTCTAATAAAATTTATCAACAAATGGCTAGTGTTGACGTTTACGGACAGAAAAATTCCCTTTTTTTCTTAATTCTTTTAAAAATTATGTCACTGATAATGTTTATTCATGAAATTTTGTTATGATTTTTTTTTAATTTTGTAAGCTCATAAAAATTTGTGTTCACATTGAGCATATGTTGATAAAATTCGTTTACTATCGGATTAAGATCGCGAAACAATACTGACTACATAGCTTAAGGTAAATTAAGCGAAAAAGCGAATTTTTTTGGTCTTCACCCATCCACACTCGGAATTAGCTTACAAAATTAGAAAAAAATATCGGATAACAAAATTTCATGAATAAACATTACTGGCGACATAAATTCAAAAAAGTTAAGAGAAAAAGCTATTTCTCTCTGCTCTTAAACGTCAACAGAAGGCATTTGTTTAAAGAATTTATCAGAAAATTATTTAAAAATATGGGATGACAAATTTTCATCACTAAACATCACTTATGACATCATTTGAGGAAAATTAAGATAGAAAAAAACGATTTCTTTTTGCCTTCAAATGTCCATACTAGGCATTTATTTATACAATCTGTTTATGAAATTATTAAAAAATTTCGGATTACAAATTTTCATCATTAAACATTACTGACAACATAATTTCAACAAGATGAGAAATTACGCCTATTTCTTACAGCCTTTAAATGTCCATATTGGGCATTTGGTTATATAATTTGTTTATAAAATTATTTAAAAATATCGGACTACAAACTGGCATCATTATACATCAATAAAAACTCAATTTTGACAAAATTAAAATAAAAGACTATTTCTGCCTTAAAAAAAATATCGTTTTCAACATGAATTTTACATAAAACTGATATTTTGCACTTTTGCTTTTGAAGTAAAACATAACAGAAAAATAAATAAATGCGAAAAAAGTAAGAAAAAATAGAATTTTGTTTCTCTCGAAATGCAAATGCATCCCCGGGTAAATAATTTATGGTGTGTTGACTGCTATGTATCCTGAAAATTCAAGAAATCAAAATATCTTATCTACTTTTTATTTTTTCATCGTGAAAAAAACTTGATAAACTGAAACAAAAAAAACCTTAAGATTGAAAAAATTGCAAAAACGAGAAATTAAAAAAAAAAAAATATTTTTCTTACTACTAAAGTATCATTTAAGTCCTTAACAATGAGTATGCAATTTGCCAGACGACTCCACTTCACTGGGTATGATCCCGTAAAAATTTTTCTTTACTAAGGTTACTAAGGTATAACTGTGTAAATTTAATCACAACCAGTGATAACGCGTGGCTGCATTCGACTCTATTAGAACTACTCGCATTTCCCTGGACGTTCGGTCAAGGGAGGGAAAAACTGCAGAAAACCATCTCCCGAATTCAGCTGGTTGTCCGACTGTTGAGTTTGAAGGTAAACGTTCGATGCATAGGGTCTTTCAAATGTACACAATCTGTTCGAACGTCGCACATGGTCACCCATCCGAGTTCTATCCGTGCTCGAAATAACTTAACACTGTGCTGAAGTTTTTAACGGAATGTTCAAAGCTAGCTATAAAAAAAGTTTAAACACAAAAATAATTAGAAAACCCTGTGATGCAAAGTTTTCTATAATCTATAAAAACACTTAGAGAGAAATAAAATAATAATTTCAGAGTTAAATAATCATTTCTCTTTAGTTGATATTGCATTTTTTTAACTGTAAATTTAACTATTACAGTTATTTACTTATTATTTTAGTTAAAAATTAACCATTTTTATTAAAAAATTTTTTTTTTGGTTGAAAATTTAATTATTTTGTTCGAAATTGAACGATTTTAAAAGAAGATCATTTTATTTAGTTAAAAATGTAACTGTTTTTTTGAAAATTAGTTTTTTGGATGAATTAAACTGTTTTTGATTTAAAATAACTTTTTTTGTTGTTGAAATATATGAACTATTACACTTTTAGTTGAGGGTTAGTCTTTTTTCGTTGAAAATTAATTTTTTCAATTAAAAATTAGTTTTTTCAATTGAAAATTAATTTGTTCAATTAAAAGTTTATTTTTTTAATTGAAAATTTAACTGTTGAATTTTTGGTTCAAATTTATGTTTTTACTTGAAAATTCATGTATTTTGTTTAAAATTCGTCTTGTTTTTTTGGTAAAAAATTATGTTCTTGGTTCAAAATTTATCTCTTTGGATTCAAATTTAACTATTTTGTTGAAAATTTGTCTTTTTAGTTGAAATTTTAAATATTACATTTTTTATTGAGAATTAAACTTTTTTAAGTAGAAATTTTATTATTTGGTTGAAAATCAACTTTCTTGTTGAAAATTCAACTTTTCGGCTTGAAAATTAAAAAATCTGATTAGTTTTTCGCCTGTATCGACTGAAAATTCAACTATTTTGTTGAAAATTGTTTTTCGGTTGAATGTAACTGTTTTTGAATTAAAATAAAATTTTGTTTTATTTCAAATATCAAATATTACTTTTTTTGTTAAGAAGTCATCTTTTTTCCTTCGAAATTATTCTTTCAATTGAAAAAATTTTATGTATTTGGTAAAAATGTCGTCTTTTTTTGGTGAAAAATTATTTTCTTATTGGTTGCAAATTCATCTCCTTGGTTTCAAGCTCACCTATTTTGTTGCAACTTTATCTTTTCTGATTAAGTTGAGCTGTATCGGATTAGAAATAAAAATATTTTTTGCTTGAAATTTTAACTATTACCATTTTCATTGAGAATTCATCACTTTCTGTTAAAAGTTGAATGTTTTTTTTGTGTTTAAGATTTATCATTGCAGTTAAAAATTCTTCTCTTTCGTTGAAAAGTTAACTATTTTGTTAACATTTTTTTTTGGTTAAGCATTTATTTTTCTATGAAAATTTAACCATTCCACTTTTTGGTTTAAAATTTATATTGTTTAGTTAAAGATTCAACTGTTTGGCTGGATATTTCTCTTTCTTATTTAAAAATCCATGAATTTTGTTAAAAATTCAACGTCTACTAATAAATTTTCTGTTGGTTTTAGAATATTGTAAATCTTCTAGAAGTGGAAGTCGTCACTAGTTAAATCTAAAGAAATACTTTTAGAAAGAAATAATTAATTTTTAACGCCGGAGAGATTTATAGCCTAAAATAGTAAAGTTGAAATTTTTCTTCTGCACTGAAATTCAAAATTTTCTAAAACTTCCCTTGTTTTAGAAATATTATGCGGATCATGACTAACCTACGAATTTCATCAAAAAGTGTAACAACTATCACTCGAAAGTTATGAACAAAGTTTTGTAAAAATTAAATTTGGATATATATTTCTAAAAAAAAAGTAAGTAAAAAAATAAAGCTAGTTACTTTTTTTTAAAAAATGCAACCAAGAAAAGTTACATTTTGAATCGGTAAAGATAACGATAACTAGTTACTTTTTTCGTGATGTAACGGTAACTATAACTAGTTCCTTTTAAAAAGTAATTTATGTAGCCCATGATTAATGATTGTAATGTAATTTCATTCAAAATATCAAAAATTTATTACTATACCACGAAACCAAGTTTTTCTTTCTCGAGACATCTATTTCCAACTATTTTGAACAGACTGGGATTAAAGAAACTATTTTTGTACCAAGTGACACCAAATTGGACGATATTTGTTTATTTTTGTAACTTATCGTGTGCATTTGTCTCGGCATTTGTAAAAATATTTGCTTTTTTTATTTTTAAAATTTAATTGAAAGAATTTGCCGCCCAGATATTTCTAATATTAAAAATACCGTTTAAAAATATTCCTGGCATTGGGTCGTAATTATTTTTAATATCAATACATACTAGAGTATTATACGCGCGCGTATGCGCGTGAAAAATTTAATATGAATTTTTGTCATTCACCTAATTTTTGCATAACTATTCATTTGTTAAAAGCTTCTGACCACTTACAAAATAAATTATGATACCTTAAATACAAGCAATATATCATTACAAAATTTATAAACAATATACCAAAATATATTGAAAAATCATTAAAATATATTGTTTCTACAGTTTCAGATTATGTAACTTAATATTATAAAGAAAATTAAATTTTGTACAATGACGTTTGCGGGTACTTTCACGGACATTTTTGGAAATCAAGGCATTAAAATACTACAGTGCCAAATCATTAAAACACTAATTCAAAAAAATGAAAAATTGTAGTAGAAAAATAACAGCGTATTAAAATACATTACTAAATAATTAAAACATTATTACCTACAATTTTTTAAATTATATTCCAAACCGATATTTATTTTTTTTTTTTAAATCATTAAAAAATTACTTGCATGGTTATCTTAGCGGTAGATTAAGTACCACTTCTCCATGCTTCTGGGATGCGAATAGAAAAAAATTGAATCTTCGACGAATTAAAGCTGGGAATTTCTTATTTGAAATGAGCAAGAAAATAATAAAATATTTACTCATTCTCGAATAATAATTAAAAATGTGGAAGAATGCGTCGAATTTGCACTTTTTGTTAATAACGTGCGGAGAACAACAGACGAAAAATGCAGTGATAGAGAAATATGTACGAAGTATAAACTTTGATTATTATACAGATTACAGCCAATACTAAATTACATAATCTTAATGTAAATAAACAATTCATGTCACTTAAAAACAAAAAAAAAAATTAAAATTCAATCTTTGTGCAGCTTATTATTGTAAAAAAATAAATCAGTAAGTGATAACTCAGTTTACAACATAAAAATCAATAAACAATTATTTTCAATAAAACATTTAAATAATTTATACTTTATATTTTATTGAAAATTTGAATTATTAATAGAAATTTAAACTCATTTCACAAAAAAATTTAATCATATTTACATATAATTTTCAAAATCTGAATTCAGAGACTCATTTCACAACATCAAGTACATTTGAAAAATTATATAAGTGGAATGGGGCTATTTTAAATATAAATAAGCTTTTATTATGCAAATTAAATCCAATATTCGATTATTTAACCTTTAAATAATTAATCAATAATTGTTACTTAATTTTACAAAAAACTAAATTATACTCTTTATTTAATTTAATATCGTAATAAAATTAATCGGGCTGATAATAAATCAATAATTTCGCAAAATAAGAAGCATTAAACTATAATGTTCATTAAAACATTTATATAATTTTTACTTAATATTTTTTCTTAATTTGAAATTTCATTTATGAAAACTGGGTTAATTAATAGCCTTTTAAACTAATTCCAGAAAATATAAGTTTTAATAGAATCAGTTAATAATTAATTAATCAGTCACGACATAAAAAGAATCAAACTATTATTTTCATTGACACATTCAAATAATATGTACTTTATATATATTTTTTTAAGTTTTAACTTTCATTAATAAATATTTAATTTATTAATAAACTTTTTAAATTATTCTAGAAAATTTAAATTTAAATATAATAAATTAATAATAATATAATGAGAATAAATAGTAATAATGAAATAATGTTTAACATTAATTTCATTGAAACATTCAAATAATTTTCAATTTATATATTTAAAAAAATTTTAAATTGCTATTCTAAAAATTTAAATTATTAATAACCTTTTATACTAATTCTAGGAAAAATTTAAATATATGTTCATATAATGTTGAAAATTAAATTCAGGTAGTCATTTCACAACATCGCACACATTTAAAAAAATTATATAATTGTAATAAAATATTCAATTACATAACCCTAATGTAAATAATAAATTTATTTTGCTTAACAGAAAAGAATTAAAACTCAATCTTTATATAATTTAATATTTTAAAAAAATTACTATTTGGTTGAAAATTCATGTATTTTTTTGAAATTTCGTATTCTTTGGCGAAAAATTAATCCCCTTGGTTCAAATTTATAGCATTTGGTTAAAAATTAATGTAATTTATTTGAAATTTGCATTTTATTTTAGTAAAAAATTTATTTTTTCAAACAATGTTGTAACAATTTAGTGAAAAATTGTACCGTTTGGTTAAAAATCAACTTTTTCGTTGAAAATGAACTTTTTCGTTGAAAATTTAACTGTTTGGTAGGAAACTCGTCTTTTTGCCTAAGAAAATTGAACAATTTGGTAGAAAATTCAACTGCCTTTTTAGAAAATTAATTTCTTTTTTTATTAAAAATTAATTTTTTGCGATGATTTCTCTATTCCATTTTTAGTTAGAACTTGATCTTCTTTATTTAAAGAATGCAACTATTTGGTTTAAAATGTATGTACTTTGTTAAAAATTCGTCTTTTTTAATCGAAAATTAATCTGCACGGTCAAAAATGTATGGGTATTGTTGAAAGGTAGTTTTTTCATTAAAAATAAATATTTTTGCTACAAACTCTACTACTACGTTAAAAATTGATTTATTATGTTAAAAATTCTTTTCTTTTTGGCAGGAAATCAATTTTGTGATCAAAAGTACAACTGTTTGGTTCAGCGTGATATGTTTTGGTTAAGGATTCAACTGGTTTGTGGAATATTTAATTCTTATTGAAAATTCGTCTTTTTAATTCAAAAATTCATCTCTTTTGGTAAAAATTTAATATTTTGTTTTGATTAAAAATACAACTGCTTGATTGAATGAATAAAAATAAAATGAAAGATAAAGTAAATAAAATAATCAAATAAAATAATAAATTCTTTTTGAAAAATTAATGTTAATATAATTTAAAAAAATTAAAATTCGCTTTTTAACAAAGATTTAAAAAAACAACCGAGAGTATAAATCTTCAACCAAAAAATGAATTTTTAATAAATTAGTTCAATTTTTAACCAAGTTTTTATTTTATTTAAATTAGTGATGAATAAGTTATTTTTTAAAAGTAACTAGTTATCGTTATCATCATAACAAAATAGTTGCATTTTTAGTATACAAATTAATTTTTAACCACATACATTAATTTTCCACTAAATTTTTGATTTTTCAACCTAAGAATACGATTTTTCTACAGAATAATGTATTTTCTTAAAAATATTTTAACTTTAAACCAAGGTGTTAATTTCTTAACGAAAAAGACAAACTTTCAGAAAAATATTAAAATTCTCGACCATAAAGGATGAATTTTTCACGAAGACGATTATTTTTTTACCAAAAAAGAGGAATTTTAAACACAATAGATATATTTTCAGCCATATAGTTGAATTTTCAACTAAAATCTGATTTCAACTGATTTCAACTGAATCTGAAAATCTGAACTAAAAGATGATTTCTAAACCATTAAGATTAATTTTATAAGAATGAAGTACTTAAATTTTTAACCAAGTAGTTGAATTTTCAACAAAGATTTAAATTTTCAACCGAAGAGATGAATCTTTAACAACAACAAAAATTAACTTTTAATAAAGTAGTTCAAATTTTAACTAAGTGGTTGAATTTTTCACAAAGAAATATTAATTTTTTACAAAATCGTTGCATTTTCAGCATTAAAATTAATTTTCAACCACATAGTATAATTTGTGACTAAACTGTTGAATTTTTAACCTAAAAATATGAACAATTGTCTACAAAACGATGCATTTTTCAAAAAGCAGTTTAATCTTAAGCTAAGTGGTAGATGTTTTGAAGACAAAGACAAACTTTCAACAAAATAGTTGAGTTCTCAACCAAAAAGAATAGATTTTCAACCAGGAAGATTATTTTCCTACCAAAAAAAAACAAATTTGCAACAAAATACATGAATCTTCGGCCAAAACTTGAACAAAATATTCAAATTTTCAACCGAAGAGATGAATTTTCAACTAAACTGATGAATAAAATAAAATGAATTTTCAATAAAAGAGTTCATCATTCAGCCAAAAATATATAATTTCTGAACGAATAGAAAAAACGAGAAAAAGGGAAAGTTTTTTGACATAAAGAGTAAAAAAAAATTCTTTAAAAAAAGGGAAAAAGGGAAAAGAGTGTAAAGTCTAAAAAATGAATGTGATTTTCAGACTTATCAAGTTATTATTGAACTGTACCGTTGCAGAGAAACTCATTTATCGAAACATTTGCAAAATTTGTTTAAATTTATCATCAGGAAACGTTCTTAATTTGATTTAAGTTCATAGCGTTATTCCCACTGACCCCCTTACTTCCCCTACCGATGTTTACACACGTAGTTTTTAGTCCCCCCCCCCCCGCTGAAATTGGTAATAATCTATTGCGTGTTTTTTGATGCTGTTTGAATATAACGACACACATAATTAATGTCACTTTATTTCATCACAGTGAAATTGATGTAAAAGGCTGTGTTTTTAACCGTAATTATTGTAATTATTTTTTAAATGAGGAAGTAGGTTGCATGACAGCTGATCATTGACGTAGTTAACGTGTCGTTCCACGATAATTTGAAATGTACCTTGAGGAGCGAACAATTTTTTACGACATTTCATATTTTTCCTTAAGAAGTTTTCAATCTATAGATCATGAAGAGATTCATAAGTTTTTGCTCATAAATTCAGTTATATATGACGATGAATGAATTTGCTAGTAATTTATTCGCAATTCTTCATGTTGTGAGGAACATACAATACTGCTAAAAATGTCACGTAGAATCGACTTCTTACCAGCATGCAAAGTTTTCCTGATGAAAAGGTGATTGAAGGGTGCCCAGGCGAAAAAGTTATATACAGTTTTATATATAGTGGAAAAAATTATGTATAATTTTCATTTGTTTTATACAAAACATGTATAAAAGAAATTAAAATTATATATAATATTTCACACTACCTAGGCGAAAACATTATATGTAGTTTGTACATAGTGCAATAAATGATGTATACTTTCAATTTGTTTTATTCAAAAATGTATAAAACAAATTGCAATTATGTATATTTCCCACTATGTATAATTTTTTCGTCAGGGCATTACGTACTTTCAATCCGGTTTCTCTCGCTTGCCGCAAAGTGTCATTTAAAGTTAAATTATTTAATGTTTTTTTATTAAATTATAATAGATACTCATTGACGTTTATAAATGTGCTTTTTCATACTTATAATTCACTTTAACATAAAGCATTGTATTGCACTATAGATTGCGTATTTCATGAATATGGAGAAAGGATCAGAGTAAATTTTTTATTATATACAATTTATTCCTTTTGATTTTTTGGTTACTGTCAATTTGAAAAAGTTGTTTAGCCTAATAATTATTATGATTTATTAAAAAGAAAATATGCGGTGATTTTTTATTCTGAAATAAAATGAAATTATAGGCTTTTAGTCAGGGATGGGTAAGTTACTTTTTACAAGTAACTAGTTAGCGTTATCGTTAATGTTGCAAAATGTAGCTTCTTCTCAGTTACTTTTCCAAAAAAGTAACTATTGTTACTTTTTTAGTTACTTCTGAGTGTTATACATGTATATATATATACATGTACTAAGGAAAATAATTAACACTTATTTCTATCTTAAGTCACTTTTAGTCACTTTACTTTCTCAAACCACTTTTTTAAGATAAAGTGACTACATAGTTATTTTTTTAAAGTAAAAGTCTCTAGTAATTTTTTTAAAATAAAAAGATCTTTTTTAAATGAATTAAAACATAGAGCTCACAGATTTCTGAATTGTATTGAATAATTGAAAATTCTGTGCATTTTTTTAAATTCCATTAAATTTTTTTAATTTCTCTGAATTCTTTTAAATTCCTTTAAATTCTTTTGAATTCCCCTTAATTATTATTCACCTTAAATTCTTATGAATGTTATCAGATTCTTATTTACTAATTTTGCGCATTTCCATTTATCCGGATTTAAAGGAATTTTCTTGAATTTGAGATTATTTTTCGAATTACATAAATTATTAGATAGATTTATTTCTCACATGTACATCCTTTTTGTTCATTTACATATAATAGAAGCCCTTGGCTACAATAGATGATTAAATGATAATTAACTTGAATTATTATTTATTTATCTTGATTTTGTATAATTTTTATCGAATTCTCTTGAATTCCCTTGAATTACTCTCAATTCACTCCATTTTTGCTGAAATCAATGGAATATTTTGGATTTCTTAAAATTAATTTGAATTTATTTGTAATTTACCGTGAATTTTTAATAATCAATCCTGAATTCTTGTAAATTCTCTTAGACTTTTTTTTTAATTTACGATGAATTCTATTAAACTCACCTTAAATTCTAGAATATTTTATAAAATTCTTTTTCATTTCCCTTACTTATTCTTATTTTCTTCCACTCTTAATGAATTTAATGAATTTTTAAAATTGTTTTCAATTCGCTAGAATTTTTATGAATTTCATCGAACTCTTCTTATTTGACTTGAATTTCTCTAAATTAACTAGATTTTAATTTACGAAGTGTCTCATCGTCCCGAAATTCGAGATGAATAGTAAAATATTTTTCATAAGCTTGTCTAGTCGTCCCGAATTTTCGGGATGACTAGTCCATCCCATTTTCTAGTTTCCCGATGTTTTCGGTACGACTAGACGCAGTATTTAATAAAAATTTTTTAATGCACTTGAATTCTATTAAATTTACCCTGAATTCTGTTCTCTTCCATTTTACTCAATTCGATGGACATTTTTTTATATTTTAAATTTTAGCAATTATATTCTTTCAAATTCCTATGAATTTCTTCACAGTCTCTTGAGTTCCCTCGAATTCTTCTAAATTTGCTCAATTCTATTCAATTCATTGAATTTTTGTTTAATTCACCTTGAATTCATTTAAACTCACTTTAAATTCATAAATATTTCATTAAAATTTTTTTGATTCTTTTGAATTTTTTTTTTAAATTCATTACAAATATAATAAATTCAATAAATTTTTTAAACATTTTTGTATTGTTTTCAATGCGCCTGAATCTAAATGAATTCTGTCGAATTCTGGTCACTTTCCTTAAATTCATCTAAATTCGCTCGAATTCATTTTAATCTTTTTTCAAATTCACTTAAATTCTGTTGAAAGTTTTTGATGTTCAAAATTTGATCAATTATTTTCTTTTCAATTCTTATGCATTTCTTCCCATTCTCTTGAATTCCGACCAATTCTTCTAAATTCACACAACTTTACTCAATTAATTCGATTAAAAAATTTTTGTTTATTCCTTCCTGATAGAGGGAGGTTTGTAATTACCAAAATCTTCAAATCTACTTTTATGACATATTTCGATATAATTTGACTCCAGGAGCTCAAAAATACAATTGAATACAATTTTTTAAAAATTCCATGTGTGTGTATGTGGGTATGTAACTTTTTTTCTGTTGAGCATTTGAACTATTTCTGTTGATTAGAGATTAAGAAAAAATTTACCTTGTTTGTATGAGAAAAACTTTTTTTAAATTGAAAATGCAATAATTCAATATGTAGTCAAATTATTCGCATCTTCGAGACGCATCAATCGACCCATTGTTAAAGCTTTCATGACATAACAGTAACGGTTTATGAAATTTCAAAACAATGGTTTATTTTGCTTAGATAAGAAAAAATGTTTTGACATTCAGAATACAACAATACTATATCTCGTGTATTTGTTCGCGTCTTCGAGACACATATCGATCGACCTACTGTTGAATTTTTTATGATCCAGCAATGCCGATTATCAAAGTTTCAAAGAAATTTGTGTATTCTCTTTATATGAGAAAAACTTTGTTCATATTAGGAATACTATAGTACAGAATCTGACATGTTTGTTCGCGTTTTCGAGAGACGTCGAGAGATCTGACGTACCTTCCATGAACTCTTATGATCTAGCAATACCGATATATTATTATTATTATTATTATTATTATTATTATTATTATTATTATACTAGTAAGTCATTTTCCTTTTGGGGCAGACGAGACTCACTCGGTAAATTAAAAAAATATGTTGCTTACATTCTTGATATCGAGAAAAACTTTTTTAATATTGGGAATACAACAGCAATGTATATACACATAATATATTTGTTTGCGTCTTCGAGACGCATCGATTGTCCAATTGAAGAACACCCATGGTGAATACATCCATAGTACTTCGCAGCTGTATTTTTGTTTAAATTTAACAATTCATTTTATCATTTTATCAAATTTTCTTGAATTTCATTGAATTTTTTTTTAATTCACTCCAATTTTACTGACGTCAGTGGAGTATTTTCGAGTTTAAACATTTTTTTTTCATTGCACCTAAACTGTTTTTAAATTTATCTTTAATTTCTATGAAGCCCATCGATTTCTCCTCTTTTACGTTACATTCCTCCAGACTCTCTTGAATTTTATTTAATTTATTGTTTTTTTCTATTTTTGGAATTTATCCTGAAATTATTAGAATTCACCTCGAATTATGTACCATCGAATTCTTTTAAATACCTTTTAAATTCGTGTAATCTGCCCCTTCTCGAGTTCAATGATTCCTGTCGTACTAAAAAAATCTTTTGAGAACGGTCTGTCACAATTTGGAAAGTGAAAATGAAAAAAATAGTTGCAAAATAAGCAATAATATATATTGATTGTCATAATAAATTTGTGAACTACATTTTAAAAGTAAGTAAAAAGTAACAATTTTCATAGATACTATTACTGAAAAAATGTAACTAGCTGCCAATTCGTTACTTGGTTACAAATAAAGTAACTTTTTTGCTACTATCGTTACAAACAAAAGTAACTACTTACAGTAACAGGTTTTTTCAACATACATGAATTTATCTCGACAACTATATTTTATGCATTTAACTTTTGTTCGAAAAAAATTCTGGAAAATAAAACTGCATTGTAGATAAGAAAGTTTGTATTATAAACTTGTCATTTCTTGAGCGGTCTGACTATACATGCCATATCTACTGCATGACTCTTTCCTCACAGCACCTGCTATTTTGATAAAGAAATGAATGGCAAGTGGAGTGAATTATGCGTTTCTTATTGCAATTTTTCTTCTGTATTTTTTTTCGTTTACTTTTAGTGCACAGCAAATATTATTTATTATTTTATTTTATGAATTATGGTATCAATCGTTATACGGGAAAATAACCAAGGCTTATATAGAAATAATGATTGCTGTCACTTAGAAAAAGAGCGTAATTGCCTTATC
>JAUELO010000271.1:3234420-3252187 GCA_032357855.1 Amphibolips quercusostensackenii | reverse complement strand
AAAATGCAAGTTTTCACGTGGTAATATACTGGGTATCTCGATTTTCCGAAGTGAACCCCCTATAATGACTGGACTAATATGAATGTTGAACGGAGAAAGATTTTCCAGTCAAGAAAGAAAAAAATGTCAACCAAAGTGTCTTCTTTTTGCTGCTCGTATTGGACTAAAAATGATGCGATTTTGAGATAAATAAAGTCTTTTTGAAAGGTATTTAGAATAAGGAATTAATTTAATAAAAAAGGCCTTTTTTATTCAAAATACAGGAAATTTTGTAGAATTTTGTTGTTGTATTCAATATTTCCCACGACCTATAATGTTGATACATTTTATTGAAGAGTGAGAACGCTGTGGCAATGCATAATATTTGAATATACGGTTTTTCATAGTAAAAATTTTGTCTTTAACATAATTTAAAATTGATGCAAGAATAAAAAAGATTCCTTGGTTTGAGCCGAATCGATGGACTCACAATATTAATACATTTTGTCAAAGAGTAAGGCAGTTATGGTCATTTATATTATTTTTAAAATCGATTTTTATAGTAAAAATTTTCTCATTCTCATAATTTAAAGTTGATGTGAAAGTAGAAAAGATGTGTTGATTCGAGACGAATTAATTGACCTATATTATTAATATATTTTATCGAAGAGTAAAACAGCTATGGTAATGCATAATATTTGAAAAAACGGTTTGTTATAGCACAACTTTTTTTCATTTACATAATTTAAAATTTATGCAGAAAAGAAAAAGATTCCTTGATTTAAAAAATGTCATAGCTGACATTCCAATCAATAAAAATAAAATTTAAAAAAAAGGTGAATTTTAAAACCAAAAGAATGAATTTCCAAGAAAACACATGAATTTTAAAACCAATAGTTTAATTTTCAACTAAAAAAATCAAGTTCCAACCAAAAATAGAAAATTGAAAATTCAGTAAAAAAACTAATTTTCGACAAAAATGATGAGTTTTCCAAACAAAAAAATAAATTTTTAATTTTGACGAATTTTTGAAGAAATTTCATAGCATTTTCTCTTTGTCTCTAAATTTTTCGCACGGATGAGAAGCATAGAAGAAATGAATATTCAACTAAAATTATGAATCATTAACTAGAATAGTTGAATTTTCAATTAAAGAAGATGAATTATTAATCAAAAAGATCATGTTCTACCAAAATACGAATTTTCAACCAAATACAAAAAATTTCAGCTAAAAAAGATAAATTTTTAACCAAGAACAAAATATTTGAATTTTCAACCACAGAGATAAATTATCAGTTTAAATAATGAATATTTACCAACAACAAAATTAATTTTTAAAAAATTTCCGAAGTTTTAGACAAACAGTTAAATTTTCAACTTAAGAAGATCAATTTTCAAACAAAAAGATAAATTATTACACATAAAGATTAATTTTTTTACCAAGAAGAATTTTCAACCGAAAAGTTATTTTTTTTAGTTAAAAAGATTCATTTTCATAAAAAGAAAAACGAATTCCCAACAAAATAGTTTAATTTTCAACCAAAGAGATGATGAGAAACAGCGTTTTTTATTCAAAGTCAAGGAACTTTTGTAAAATTTTTTTGATGTCTCTGAATTTTTCCCACGAATAAAAAGTACAGCAGAAATGAAAATTGAAGTAAAATTATAAATCTTCATTTTTAATCAAAAAGATGAATGACTAACCAAGAAGATTAATTTTCTACGAAAAACACGAATTTTCAACGAAATAAATTTAATTTAAGCTAAAGACGATAATTTTTTTTTTCGAAAAACAAAATAGTTGAATTTTTAACCAAAAAAGATAAAGTTTCAAGCAAAAATAGAATAGTTGAATTTTCATTAAAAAAAATTAATTCTTAACCGGAAAAAATAAATTTCCAACCAAAGAAATGAACTTTCAACCCAAAATAAGAATATTCAATTAGAGAAAATTAATTTTGCTTACCAAAAGAGACGATTTTCAACCAAATAGTTATTTTTTCAAACAAAAAAAATGAATTTTCAACAAAATAGTTCAATTTTCAACTTGAAATACTAATTTTCAAACAATAATTATTTAGACTTTAAATAAAAAACAGTTGAATTCAACCAAAGAAGACGAATTTCCAAATAAGAAAGATTTTTCAGTCAAGTGAGAAAAAAATGTGAACCAAAGTGTCTTTTTTTTTCTGCGTGTATTCCACTAAAAATAATGCAATTGATCTAAATAAGAATTTTTTTTGCAAGGAATTAGAAATGAGAATTTTTTTTCAAACAGCTCTTGTTATAAAAAATCCAGGAAATTGAAAAAAAAAATTTTTATCTCCAATTTTTCCCACGAATAAGAAGTATAGAAAATAGGAATATTCAACTAAAATTATAAATCTTCAAATAGAATAATTGAGTTTCTAATAAAAAAAGATGAATTAGTTCCCAAGAAAATGATCCATATTGATGAACTTTCAAGCCAAAATACGAGCTTTCTGTAAAATAGTTGAATTTTTAAACCAAAAATATAAATTTTCAATTAAAATGTTTATTTGTTAACAAAACAGATTTATTTTTAACTAAGAAAGAGAATATCTCAACCCAAGAAGATTAGTTTTTTATCGAAACAGACGAATTAAAAAAAAATATATCAATTTTCAACCAAAAGTGAAAAAGTTACATTCTCAGTTAAAAAACTGATTTTAAACCTAAATAGAAACAAATTTTTAAAAAAATAGTTGAATTTTTAACTGCAAAGGTTAACCATTAACAAATCAAATAAATTTTTTTTTTTTTAGAATTAGGTAAATTATCAATTTGAGAATATATTTTTCAACTAAATACTTAAACTTTCAACGAAAGAAATGAATATTCAACTAAAATTATGAATCTCTTACAAGAATTGTTGAATGTTTGATACAAAAAATTAATTACTAACTGATCAATTTTCTATGAAAAAGATGCATTTTCAAGCAAATACATTAAATTTTAATTAAAAAAGATAAATTTTCGACCAAAAATAAAATATTTGCATTTTCAACCAAAAAGATGAATTTTCAATTAAAATGACGAATATTCAACAAAAAATGAATTTTTAAGAAAATATCTTAAGTTTCTGCATAAAAGTTAAATTTTCAACTAAAAAAGATAAATTTTCAACAAAAAATAACACAGTTAAATTTTTAGTTGAAAAAATTAATTTCCAAACAAAAAAAAAAAAGAAATTTCCAACCAAAGAAATTAGCTTTTAACCCAAAAAAAGCATGTTCAATTAAAGAAAATGATTTTCTACTAAAAGAAACGAATTCTCAAGCAAATGTTTTTTTTTTTTAACCAAAAAATTAATTAACTAGAGAATATTGAAAACCAAGAAAATTAGTTTTCTATCGAAAAGACAAATTTTCAACTTAGGATCAATTTTCAACCAAAAAAGGAAAAGTTGCATCATGAGTTGAGAAAATTAATAAAAACAAAAAAATTAACAAAATAGTTCAATTGTTAATCATGGAGATAAGTCTTCAACCGAAAACTAAGTTTTAAAAAGAAGTTCAGCTGTTACTTGAGTAGGTGAATTTTCAATTACAAAATATAATTTTCAACAAATAGTTAAACTTTCAAGCCAAAAAAAAAGAATATTCTACTAAAATTATGAGCCTTCAACTAGAATAGTTGAATTTTCAATAAAAAAGATGAAGACTAACCAAGAAGTTTAAATTCCTACCAAATAGACAAATTTTCAACCAAATACATGAAATTTTTAGCTAAAGAAGATAAATTTTTAACCAAAAACAAAATAAATGAATTTTCTACCAAGTGATGAATTTTCAGTAAAAATAATGAATATTCAACAACAAAATTGATTTTTAATAAGATTCTTGAAGTTTCAGCCTGACAGGTGAATCTTCTACAAAATATATGAATTTTCAACAAAAAATAGAACAGTTAAATAAATCCAATTAAAAAAAAAGGTTGGATTTATTTTTGTGTGGATTCGAACTAATTTCTAGGCGATATGCATCTAAATTAGAAAAAATTCAGACACCCTAATAAAGATATTTGAAAAATATTTGAAATGACTTACACAGTGTCCGTGTGAAGAGGTAAGTTGTAAAATGAAAAATCGAATCCTGGGTGCTTTCGCTCGTTTGTTGCTCGGCTCGGGTCCTAAAGCGTTTCGACACGGTTCTGCTTGACGTCAGTTGCTGACGTTGACGTCAATCCGAGGGCCCCTCCAGAACTTACTTCGTTTCTCCCGTTGTTATCGCGCCAACGTGAAAGTGCCGCCGCAACCTTCGAAAACTCCTACGAAAACCAATAAAATAAGGGAATCTAAAAAATGTCATGCCACGCGTTTTCTTCGAGGATATGAATCTTGCTGCGAACTTTTCATGAATTTACTCAGGCAGTTATATCATTGGAGGAAAACTCGTTTTTTTCTCCTATAGACGCCACGCCGCGCCGGGATATAGATCGCATGACGTCTGCCAAGATAATTCAAGATATCGCAATGTATAGCTCTTAAGACTTTCGTGTCAAAGATAGTCAAATCTTGACAAAAATAAGAATTCATTTCGCTTTAGTTGAAAATTCAACTATTCTGTTTTTGATCAAAAATTTATCTTTTATAGTTGAAATTTTATGTATTTGGTTGAAAATTCGTGTTTTTGGAAAACATTGATCTTCTTGGTTAGTTATTCATCTTCTTGGGTTAAAATTGAACTATTATAGCTGAAGAATCATAATTTTAGTTGAATATTCATTTTTAATGTACTTCACATTCGTGGAAAAAATTGAAGACAATACAAAAATTTTACAAACTTTACTAGGATTTTAATGAAAAAAACTCTTTTTTATTACATTCATTCTTCACTTCAAATTCCTTTCAAAAAGCCCAAATTTAATTAAAAAAAGCATAATTTTCAGTCGACCTGCTGTAGCACAAAAAAGACAGTTTGAAAAATCTTTTTTTTTGGTTAAAAGATCATTTCTTTGGTTCAAGAATTATTTTTTTCGATTGACAATTAATTTCTTCAACTAAAAATTGAACTATTCTACTTTTTGGTAGAACATTGATCTTCTTCGTTAGTAATTAATCTTTTGATTAAAAATTCAACTATTCTAGTTGCAGATTCATAATTTTACTTGAATATTCATTTCTTTGGTTGACATTTTAACTATTTTGTTGAAAATTATATTTTTTAATTGAAAACTCACCTACTTAGGTAACAGTTCAACTTACTTTTTTCCCATTGAAGGTTCATCTCTGTTGTTAAAAATCTAAGTATTTTATTAATTCGTTTCTTTTGGTAGGAAATTTATTTCTTTGATTGAATTTGCTTCTTGTGGGTTAAAAACTAATTTCTTTGGTTGAAAATTAATTTTTTTTTAAATTTGAAAACTAATTTTTTAGATGAAAATTTAAGCTTTCTATATTTGGTTGAGAATTTATGTTTTTTAGTTAAAAATTCAACTGCAAGGTTAAAACTTGAGGTATTTTTTTATTTTTTTTTTAAATATTCAATAATTTATTTAAAAATTCATCGAATTCATAAAATTTTATGTATTTGGTTGAAAATTCGTCTTTTTGGTAATTAAAAAATGTTGTTTTTTTTGGTTAAATATTCATCTTTGTGGTTAAAAATTAAACTATTTTGTTAAAAATTCGTTTTCATTTTGGTTTAAAACTATTCTTTTGAACTGAAAATGCATCTGTTTTATTTTCGACTGAAAACTGATCTTTTTACTTGAAAATTCATCTTCTTCGACAGAAAACTAATCTGATTGCGTTGAAATATCCTCTTTCTTGGTTGAAAATGCGACTGCTTTCTTGAAAATAGAAAATTCATTATTTTTGATGAAAATTAATTTTTTTACTGAAAATTTCAATTTTTCATTTTTGGTTAAAAATTGCTCTTTTTTAGTGAAAAATTCAACTATTGGTTGTAAAATTCTTATATCTTGTTGAAAATTCGTCTTTTCTGGTAGGACATTAATCTTCTTCAGTTGTGAATTTAATTTTTTTGGTTTCAAAATTCATCTTTTTTGTTAGAAGTTTCATCTTTTATGGTTGAAATATCAACTATCACATTTTTCGTTGAAAACTGATCTTTTTAGTTGAAAGTTCAAGTTTCACGACAAAGGACTAATCTTCTTGGTTTAAAATGTCCTCTTTTTGATTAAAAATGCAATATTCTTGCTCAAAATTAACATTTTTATTGAAAATTCAACTGTTTTACAGAAATTTCGTCTTTTGACTTAAAAGTTCAATAATCTGGATCAACTTTTTTTCTTTTTTATTGAAAAATCAACTATATGGTGAAAAAATAACTTTTTTGTTCAAAAAGATCATAATTTTGGTTGAAAATTGATTTTTTTACTGGAATTTTCTATTTTTGTTTAAAAATTTATTTTTTTTAGTGGAAAATCCAAATATTAGTTTAAAAATTATTGCATATTATTAAAAATTTGTCCTTTTGATAGAGCATTGATATTATTGGTTAGCAATTTATTTTCTTGATTGAAAATTCAACTATTCTAGTTGAGGATTCATAATTTTAGTTGAATATTCATTTCTTCTGTACTTCACATTCGTGGGAAAAATTGGGGACAATAAAAACGTTTTACGAAATTTTCTGAGCTATTTTTGTTCAAAGGTAAAATGTTTTGTGTTTTTACTTAATTTTTTTTACGGTGAAAATTTAACTATTTTGTTAAAATTAATTTCTTTGCTTGAAAAAATAATTATTTGGTTGAAAATTCGTATTTTTTGGTAGAAAATTAATATCTGAAAATTCTTCTGTCAAGCTAAAAGATCACTTCTTTGGTTAAAAATTCATTCTTTTTGGTTAAAATTGAAATTGTTAATTGAAAATTTAACTATTCAACTTTTCTTTGAAAATTTATATTTTTTAGTTGAAATTTGAAGTATTTGGTTGAAAATTCATCTTTTTGATGGAGCATTGGTCTTCTTCGTTATTAATTCATCTTTTTGACTGAAAATTCAACTATTCTAGTTAAAGATTCAAAATTTTAGTTAAATATTCATTTCTTTTGCGGAAACTTAAACTGTTATGTTGAATATTGTATTTTTAAATTGAAAATTCACCTACTTAAGTGAATGTTAAACTTCTTAAAAATATATTTTTTTTTTCGTTGAAGGTTCATCTTTGTGGTTTAGAATTGAACTATTTAGTTAAAAATTCGTTTTTTTGTTTAAAATTCATTTTTCAAACTAATAATGTAACTTTTTCATTTTTAATTAAAAATTGATCTTTCAAGTTGAAAATGCGCCTTTTTCAAGAGAAAGCTAATTTTCTTGGTTTTAAATATCCTCTGGTTAGTTCATTTTTCTTTAAAAAACAACCATTGGGTTGAAAATTCGTTTCTTTTAGTAAAAAGTTAATTTCTGCAATTAAAAATGCTTTTTTTTTTGTTTAAAACTAATTTATTTGTTTAAAAATTCGTTTTTTTTTCGTTTGAGAATTAATTTTGTCAACTGAAAATTTAATTGTTCTATTTTTGGTAGAACATGTATCTTTCTCAACTGAAAATTTAACTGTTTGGCTGAAACTTCAAGTATTTTTCTTAAAATTATTTTGTTGCTGGTTAATGTTCATTTTTTTAAATTAAAAATTCACCTCTTTAGTTCAAAATTTCACTATTTTCATGAATCTTTATTTTTTTTATCAAAAATAAATTTCTTAAACTAGAAATTTAACTGTTTAAATTTTGGTTAAAAATTTATTTTCCTTAGTTGAAATATTAATTATTTGGTTCAAAATTCGTCTTTTCTTGTATGAAATTGATCACCTTGGTTAGTAATTCTCATTCATGGAAAAAATTTGAGACAATAAAAAAATTCTACAGAATTTCCTGGAATTTTAATAAAAAAGACTTTTTTTATTAAATTCATTTCAAATTCCTTTCAAAAGGCTCTCATCTAACTAAAAATCGTATCATTTTTAGTCGAATACCCGCAGCACAAAGAAGATTTGATTTGAAATTTTATTTATTTGTTTAAAAATTCCTCTTTTTGTAAAACTTCTATCTTCTTGGTTAGTCATTTATCTTTTTTAGTAAAAATTCAACTATTCTTGTTGAAGATTCATAATATTTTAGTTCTATATTCATTTCTTTAGTTGAAAGTTTACCTATTCTTTTGAAAATTATATTCTTTAGTTGAAAATTCACCTACTTCGTTTTAAAAATGTTCTTTTTATGATTAAAGGTTCATCTTTATGGTTAAAAATTAAACTATTTTGTTAAACATCCGTTTTTATTTTGGTTTAAAATTAATTTTTCAAAATGAGAATATAATTTTTTCGTTTTTGGTTGAAAATTTATCCTTTAATTAAAAAATTAGTCTTTTTTGATAGGAAACTAGTCTTCTTGGTTTGAAATATCCTCTTTTTTGTTTGAAAATGCAACTTCTTTGTTGAAAATTAAAATTTTTATTGAAAATTCATAGTTTTGGTTTGAAAATTCAACTGTTTTATAGAAAGTTCGTCTTTGAAAGTTCATCTTTTTTTTTGAAAATGTAGTGAAAAATTCTTATATTTTGTTCAAAATTCGTCTTTTCGGTAAAAAATTAGTCTTCTTGATCATTAATTCATATTCTTTTTATTTAAAATTCAACTATTCTAGTTGCAGATTGAAAAATTGGAAAAAATCGGAGATGACTAAAAAATTCTTCGAAATTTCCCAGAATTGTAATAAAAATGGTCCCTCAAAAAAATTAATTTCTCATTTCAAATTCCTTTAAAAAAACCCTCATTTAGTTAAATCGCATCATTCTTAGTCAAATACACGCAGCAAAAGGAAGACAGTAGTTTACATTTTTTCTCTCTTGACTAAAAAATCTTTCTCTGTTGAAGATTCGTCTTCTTTGGTTAAATTGAATTGCTTTTTATATAATGTAAAATTTTGTTAAAAATTCATTTGTTTGTTTAAAATAATAAATAGTTGATTTAAAATTCGTCTCTTTTGGTACAAAATTAATCTCTTTTCTTGAAAACTTTTATTTTGGGTTAAAAGTTAATTATTTCTTTGGTTGAAAATTTCTTTTCTCTGTTGAGAATTAATTTTGTTATCTAAAAATCTAACTATTCTATTTTTTGTTAAAAAATTACCTTTATGAATTGCAAAATCAATGATTTGATTGAAAATTAATTTAGCTTGTTAAATATTCGTCTTTTTTGGCAGAAAATTAATCTTCTTGTCAGAAAATTCTCATTTTGGTTGAAAACTCAACTATTCCAGTTAATGATTTATAATTTTAATTAAAAATTATTCTATTTTGTTTAAAATTAAATTATTCTAGTTAAAGATTTATTATTTTAGTAAACAATTGCATCACTTTGGTTGAAAATTAACCAATTTTGCCAAAAATGCTTTTTTTTTGTAGAAAATAAATGTTTCAAACTTAAAATGTAAGTATTCCGTTTTTGTTGAAAATGGATCTTTTTTAGTTAAAAATTTAACTATTTGTCTGAAACTTTAAGTATTTTGTAAAAAATTAGTTTTTTTGTTTAATATTCATCATTATAATTAAAAATCCATCTCTTCGGTTGCTTTAACTATTTTGTTGAAAATTCGCTTTTTTGGTCGAAAATAAATTTTTTAACTGAAAATTTAGTTATTCAGTTTTTGCGTTAAAAATTCATATTTTTTAGTTGAAACCTAATGCATTCGTTTAAAAATCGTCTTTTTAATAGAAAATGATCTTCATGGCTGAAAATTCATATTTTTGGTTAAATCTTCAACTATTCTAGTTAAAGATTCATAATTTCAGTTGAATATTTATCACTTTGGTTGAAAATTTAACTGTTTTAATTAAAATTCGTTTTTTGGTCCAAAAAATTAATTTTTTTACTGAAAACATAATTATTCCACTTTTGGTATTACATTTATATTTTTAGTTGCAAAATCCACTGTATGATTGAAAATTAATTAATTGTGTTTAAAATTCACCTTTTTCGGTAGCAAATTAATGTTCTTGGTAGAAAATTCTTTTTCTGGTTGAAATTTCAACTATTCCAGTTAATAATAGATAATTTCAACTGAAGAATAATGAGTTTGGTTGAAAATTTGACTATTTTGTTAAAAATTATTTTTTCTTTATTTGAAAATATATTTTTTTTCATTTTAAAATTTAACTATTTTATTTTTGTTAAAAATTGATCTTTTTAATTGAAAATTTTACTGTTTGGCTGAAACTTCAAGTATTTTGTTAAAAATCTAATTTTTTGTTAAATATTCATCATTGTAATTAAAAATCCATTTTCTTGGTTAAAATTGAACTATTTTGTTGAAAATTCTTTTTTTTTATGAAAAACGATTTTTTTTAACTGAAAAAAAAACTATTCAATTTTTGTTTAAAAATTCGTATTCTTTGTAAAAAATTAATCCTTATGGTTAATAATTCATCTTTTTGGTCGAAAATTTGACTATTCTAGTTAAAAATTCAAAATATAGTGGGATGTTCATCA
Source organism: Amphibolips quercusostensackenii (assembly GCA_032357855.1). Taxonomy (NCBI): domain Eukaryota; kingdom Metazoa; phylum Arthropoda; class Insecta; order Hymenoptera; family Cynipidae; genus Amphibolips; species Amphibolips quercusostensackenii. Next base: position 3,241,733 of record JAUELO010000271.1, on the reverse strand, counting down.
CTTTGGTTAAAATTTATCTATTTTGTTTGAAATTCATTTTTCTTTGGTACAAAATAATTTTTTTTAACTGGTACGTAATTAAACTATTCTAATTCATGTATTTTTTTGAAAATTCGTCATTTTTGGTATAAAATAAATCTTCTTAATAGGAAATTTCGTTGTTTGAAAACTAACTATTCCAGTTAAAGATTTATATTTTTAGTAGAAAATTCATCACTTTTGTTGAAAATTAAACTTCTTTGTTGAAAATTCGTTTTTGTTTTTGGTATTAAATTAATTTTTTAACTTTAAATTAGACTATTCCGTTTTAGTTGAAAATTCATCTTTTTTATTTGAGAATTCAAATATTTCTTGAGAATTTATGTATTTAGTTTCAAAAATTATTATCAAATCATAATAAATAACATCAAGTTTTGAATGGTTTCAAGAGAATAAAGGAATTTGCTTAAAATTCATGGGGAAAAATTCATATTTGTTAAAACATAATAAAAATCTTAGGAGATTCCAAAAAAGGGATCTTTCTGATAATTTTGACAGGTTTCAAAAGAATCGAACATGTTCTTAAGATTCCTGGAAAAATGTCAAAGAATTTAAAAAAAAAAATAAATTTGAAGAGAAAACTGAAAAAGATTAAAAAACATTTTATATGAATTCATAAAATTTTGAATAAGAGTGTAGAAGATTTTAAAGAAACATTTTTCAATTTTGCAAGATTAGAAAATTTTTTGAAAAAATTCAGTTAAGTTTAAGAAATATTAAAAAGTTGGTAAAAGATTAAAAAATAATTTTATATTTGGCAAGATTTTATAAAATTTAATCAAAATGTAGATTTTTGATGATATTGAACAAAAAGTTTAGAGACCTTTTAAAAATTTGGAAAGCTTTCAAGAAAATAAAAAAAATGTTTTTGAAATTTCTTGAAAAATTTTTTATGATTTTTTATTTAAAAATACAATTTAAAAAAAATACTAAAAAATGTTTGAAAGATTTTAAAAGATCAAAAAATGGTCAAAAAAGACTTTTTAATTTTGTTAAAAAAAAATTTTTTTATTTCAAAACTTAAAAAGATTTCCCGAAATTTATCAAATGTTTTTAAATTTCTTCGAAACTTTAAATAGTTCTAAATAATTTTCAAACTTAATCGAATTTTACTTAATATTTTGTAAAATCCGGTAAAAAAACAATTTTCTTTACAATTTTTAGAATTTTTTTTCGACCCATCTAATATCTGAAAAAATTAATGATCCTAAGTTAATAACAATATGCAAAATTGTTTGAATTTACATTGAAGAACATCTGATAATTTATTATACCTACAGGCCCTAAAGCCTAAATCCAATGCTACCATATTACGTCTTTTGTTCCTAATTATTAAATCATAAAATACGTAAAGAGGATGATTAAGTAACAATTTTTTTATGATACTAAGATTCAACTTTGCTTTTAAACAAACATTATAAAAAGAGTCGAATGATTAATTTAATATTGATTTTTCTTAATCTGATACCAATTAAAGATAATTATTAATTAATTCAAGTTGAGATCTTTAAAAAAATATTTACCATCTGCTTACGTCTTTAGGTGTATTGCATTTTTTGTTTGTGTATCAAATTAAACATTACGTCAAAGCGTTGATTGTTTTTCATAGTATCATGTAAAAAAGAAAAATTAAAAAACAATACTTGTATAAAATTATGAACTTTTGAGTTGAAAAACAAGATTTCTTGAATAAGGTTTTAAAAAAGTAGGTTATAGGAAATTTCAAAATATAAGTATTTTCAGGTTTGAGTCTTTTGTTTTATTCAAATATGGGAAAATATTGTATGTAAGTTTAAATTTTATGTAATTTTTATTCTGGCAAAGGCTGTACTAAACCAAGTCATTCTAAACATCAAATCAGTCTGGTAGAATATACAACACATTTTTTTATTAAATTAATAATTACATATTAAAATAAATATTGAAGTAACTTCAACTGAAAAATCTTGAAAAATAATGAAATTCCCGACACTGTAAAATTCCCAAATAATAAATTTCTTGAATAATAAAATTTTCAAATAATAAAATTACCAAATTAGAAAATTTACGACTGATCAAATTCCTGAATTATAAAATTCGGGAATTGCAAGAATTAAAATTATTTTCATAAATATTATTTATTCATTGAAAATAAAATAATTAAATATATTTATCAAAAAGAATTTTTTTTTTAATGTTTAAAGTTTTTCAGATTATGGTTTAAATTTAAAATAACACTAAGCAAAAAAAAGTAAATTTCTAGATGAAATTAAAAAAAGTATTGTTCTTTTGAATTCAATCAATAATTTTAAAAACTTTAAACATTCAAAATATTGTTATATAAAAATATTTGATCGTATTATTAATAAATAAATAAAATTTATTGAAACAAATCAATTGTGTAAATTTGGGGACTTTCTTGTTCAGGTATTTTATAATTTGTCAATTTTCTGTTGGGAATTTTATAATTTGGGAATTTTCAAATTCGGTAATATTATAAGCTGCCGAGAATTTTATTCTTCTGGAATTTTATAATTCGGGAATTTTATTATTAGAAAATTATATTATTTGGAAATTCTATCATTCAGAAATTTTATAATCCGTAAATCTTATTATTCGGAAATTTTATAATTCAGGAATTTCATAATTCGAGAATTTTATCATTCGGGAATTTTATTATTTAGGAATTTTACAATGAAGGAATTGGAAAGTGCCGGGAATTTTATTTTTCGGGATTTCAAAGTCGTCCCAATAAAATTTCAGATAGGAATTTGCTGAATTATAAAATTACCGAATTAGAAAATTCCCAAATAATAAAATTCCCGAGACTGCAAAATTCTTTAATTGGAAAATTCTCTGATAATAAAAGTCCCGACTAATAAATAATATTTATAAACAATTCTAGTTGTTTAATTTCGGGAATTTTCTAGTTTGTATATTTTATTATCTGGAAATTTTATTATTTGGGAATTTTCAAATTCGGTAATATTATAAACTGTCGGAAATTTTATTATTTATGGATTTTCCAATTTGATGATATTGTAAACTGCTCGGGAATTACATTATTTAGGAATTTTATTATTAATGAAATTTATAATTCGGAAATTTCATTATTTGAGAATTTTATTATTTAGAAATTTTATTATTCGGGAATTTTTTAATCCGAAAATCTTATTATTCATGAATTTTCCAATTCGGGAATTTTATTTTTTAGTAATTTTATTAGTTGGAAATGTTGTTATTCTGAGATTGTATTATTCAAAAATTTTATTATTTGGGAATTTCGGTGTTCGGTAATTTTAGTGTAGGGAATTTTATTTTTCAGGATTTGTCAGTCGTCCTGATTTTATCCAAGAAGCAATTAGAAGAAAAAAAAGAAATAATTAAGTAAATTTAGGATTTTATATTGTATGTAATAACATGGCCTTGAAAGATATTCTGGAATTCGAGTCTTACTCATATCTTCCATTTTCGTCTCTGATCCATTTTGGAATTGTGAACAATTTAAAATTTACCAACTTGTTTAATTTGTAATATTTATAGTTTACACTCATAACTTTTTGAACATTTTCTTGCTATTAAATTCAATTTTCAATCTTCCAAATATACAAAATTTTGAATGCGAATCATTTAATTTACAGAAATTTTAATTTTAAAACATAAAACTTGCATAAATTTTAGTGATAAAATTTCAAAATTAAAAACTGTTCAATTTTGAAGATATGTAGATAAATATGCTTAAATTTTGATGATTTTGAGGATTAAAACTTAAGTTTTCAATCCTAAATCTTCTGATTCGAAGAATATAAAGCATTAAAATTGCAGAATTTTTCATTATGCAACTTAAAACTTGTCCTTTTTTTAAATGGTAAATCACTGAAATAAAAATCTCTTTAATTTTAAACATTAAAATTTTAAGTTCTATAATTTTGAAGAGTTACAATAATTTTAATTCTCAACTAAAAAAATAAATTTTAAACAAGGAAGTTGATTTTCAACAAAAAGTTATTTTTCGAACAAATTGTTTAATTTTCTACCAAATTGTTGAACTTTCAAGCCTAAAAGACGAATTTTCTACAAAGCAGGTGATTAAAAATGAAACTGTTTGGATTAATATTTATCTGGTTTGATTAAGGATTCAACAATAGTCCCAAAAAATTTCTTAAAAATATTTTTTTATTGGACTTATCATCACGATAAAAAGTATGAAAGAGCAATTGTATCTCTTTAAAATTCCTACAAAATTTGATTTACCCCTTTTTTGATAGTACTATGCAGAATATTAAAAATTCAAATTTCGAATCAAACGGCGTCAGATACGGAAAAAATCGCAATAAGAAATTGCAGCTTTCAAAAAGTCCTACAAAATGAATCTGAATCATTTTTTCATATGACTTTTTAGTTTGCTTTTATTTATCGAAAATACTAATGAGCCAAACGAAGTGACATATGAAGTTCAGCGTTTATACATTTCTACAACATTTCTGCGAACCATTTTTTGACAGAACTTTTTGTTTTCAATTTATTTGCCGAAATTCATATGTGAAATCGAAAATTTCAATATGACGCCAAAACACGCGAGATACGTAAAAAGTATAAAAGAAGACTCGTAGTATATTATGTTTCATTCATCAAAAATAATATGCCGATAAAAATCCTATTTTTTATCATAACAACACGAGATAGGGAAGAATGTCCTAAAAAAGAATTGTAGTTTTTTATTGTAAGGTAATTCGGAAAAAATATAACTACATTTAAAAATGTCTGTCAAAAATCGAGCGCTATACTTAACTACCTAGAAAATTCAGAATAGGAAGATGCAAACATATACTGGGATCCAAAAAGAGATGCTTTTGATAAAGTTTCATTCAAGCATTCCAAGTGCAAAGAATAAACATCCGAGCGCGAAGCGCGAGATCTGACAGTCGCGCGCAATTTTTGATTTAGAATTGCTATTTTTGATTGAAAATTGATCCCTGTTAGTTGAAGATTCATATATTTTGTCGAAAATTTATCTTTTTTGGTAAAAAATCAACTTCTTAAATAAAAAATCATATTTTTGTGTTAAAAGTTCAATCGCGTTGTACATGATTTGTTCTTTTGGCTTTAAAATTTTACAAGTTGAACAAAATTGATGTTTTTTGTTGAAAAATCGTGTTTTTTGGTAGGAAATTAATCCTCTTGTTGAAAAGTTCATATTTTTTTGTTGAAAATGTAACATGTTTATTGAAAATTTGTGTTTTTTGTGTTGAAAATTAATTTTTTTATCTAAAAAGTTCACCATTCCATTTCTTGTTAAAAATTTAACCTTTATAAATTGAGAATTTATGTACTGTGCTGAAAATTCTTTTTTTTTATTAGAAAATTAATCTTGTTGTTAAAAATTCAATACATATTTCGACTTGAAATCATAGTAATTTAAAATGATTCATATTGAATTCAATATGGTATTTAAATTAATTGTAGGGGAGAGTGGGGTAAAGTGCCGGGCCTCAAATGAAATGTCCTGTAAATTAAAATATTTAATTATTTTGTCGGTCTTGCATTTTGGTCAGCGTACCCCATACCATGTGGCATGGTGTCCGTCATATTACTGCCGGTTTATTTCGGGGATATTGACATCGTAGAATAAAAAGTGTACAATATAATAATTCTTGAGAGTATAATGTAACAAAAAAAAAACTCGAGACATGATCAACACTAAAGAAATGTTTTCTTATCAATAAAAGTCAAGTATGTCGCAAAACCTAGTTATAACCTCTTACTCCTTGAAAATTCTATTCAGCGTGTAAATATATGTAACTGCCTAACAGATTTTTTGTTTTCCGGCAGGTACCAAAGTTACAAAAATTCAAAACAGGCATTGCTTAATAATATTCGAAATCCCATTCCTTGAGTTATTCTTCAATCCATGTATTTTGGACCATTATAATAATTAAGAGAATTGCTTTGAGTATTTTTTGAATGAGAATAAAAGTATGCTCAGGAATAAAAATTACTTTATAACAATAAGTTTGAATACTTATAGGTTATAAACCCAAAGTTCAGATGCTGGTCTCCTACAAAGGAATAAAACATAAAAATGCACTGTTAGAGTAAAGAGAATCCTCTAAAGTATATTTTAATAGAAAATTAGAATTAGGAATGGAAATACATTTATTACTTTGATAACGATTATTTTTTATGTTTTTTATAATCACGAATTTTACATGATAGTCTCTTTCAAAGAAATAAAACGTTAAGTTTGTACTTACTTGGTATAAATTTATTTTTAGCAACCTCGAATTTTATTAGACAGAACAGACATAACGGTTAGAACAATATTCAAATTGCGAGATTTTAAAAAATAACTAACTTTCTGAGTTTTTCTTTATTATCGATCAAGTTGCCAACCTTTTATCAAGCACTATTACCATCTCTTTAAAATTGTTCTGACACCATGCCCCGCATGTCATGTTGCACAATTCTATTAATTTTAATGTATTTAGAACGTTTATAAAAAAAATTTATGATACTAGAAGTTTAAAGAAATACTTGACCTATAAGAATTTAATATTTTCATGCTTCAAGTATTTCAAAATATGCTGTAAGTGCCTAATTTCTGCCAAAGACTTTTCTATCTGTTTACGCCAAAACCGTTTTTTTATAATAATTTTCGAGACACGTATTTTAAAACAAAACTTTTATCACATCCCTATCCATCCAAACAAAAAAGTCATTTCATGGAAAAAACTAATATAAAAATCAACAAACACGGTCGTTTTTTGTAATTGACACCATGCCTGACACAGACACCATACGCCACTCTCCCCCCATTTGAAAGAATTTGTTCCTCTAATATTGCCTTATTTTCGTGAAGAATCACCTCCTTTCCTACGTTTTGAAAGCATTTTGTTTGTAATGTTACTTCCACTGAACCCCCCCCCCTCTCTTACTAAACCATAGTTTTTGGCTCAACCTCCTGCCCCTCTCTAATTGGTAACGTAATTTATGAACAGCCCCTAATAATTTTTTGAAAGCATATCTTACTAACTAGAATGACTAATTTCTTAAATTAGTTATTTCGTTTCCAATATTTTTAGAAGTCTTAATATTGAAAAATTTAATAATATGGCTTTGTAAATAGTTCTTCTTCTTCTTTATTCGTAATGTGTCCCCTAAGGGTTTACATGACCTCCGTTTCTTACAAGGCCATCTACAAATTTATATCAACTTATCTTTACTATTCATAATTATTAACAACTATTTACATCAATTCTTACATCTAGATCCTTACTTCTATATTACATATATGT
>JAUELO010000271.1:3158754-3172783 GCA_032357855.1 Amphibolips quercusostensackenii | reverse complement strand
CTTGTTTGGCCAATCAGGTTCAACCAGCCTCCATAATGGGGCGCTCTGGCCAATCACAGGCATCGTAGAGAGCATATGTAAGAACAACATAACTTGAAACTTTCGTTTCAGGTTAGCTCTGAAGAAATAAACTGCAACGTTCACGAAACGTCGGCAAGATTCGTAGTTTTTTACACGATTGAAACCCGAAAAAACTTTTTTATTAGACCATAACTGAAAAAGAATAATTTTCAATCAGGCACAAAATTTAAGAACGTAATTGGAACGTCACAAAAACGTTCCTTGGACGTGCAAGTCAAAAGACGTTATTTGAGCGTTTTAAAAACTGTCCTAAGTCAGACCAAATAATGTTTTCAAAACGTTTTATGTTCCAAATACGTTCTTAAAACGTCTCTGAAACATTCTATGTTCAAGAAACGTTTTTTGGGCTGACCAAGGACGTTTTTAAGCCCTTATAATGACGTTCTTCAACGTGTGTGGTCACTGGCAAATTTTCAACCAAACAGCAGTATTTTTACCCAAAAATATAATTTTATTCTAAATAAGACGAATTTTTATCTAAATATATGAATTCAAAATTAAGAAGTTGAAATTCCTAACAAAAAAGGTATATTATTAGCAACAAAAAAAAGAACTTTCAATAAAATAGTTAAATTTTATAGCAAAAAAAATTAACTCTTGAATTAAAATGATGAACCTTCGACCAAAAAAATATTTCAAAACAAGCTATTGCAACTTTCAATCGAGTAGTTGATTTTGCAAGCCAAGAGGATAAATTCTTTTATGAATTCTAAATAAAAAATGTAATGGGTATAATTTTTATTGAAAAACAATTTTAATTTGTGATCAAAAACAATTTAATTAAACGAAAAAGGATGAATTTTTAACAAAATAGTTAAATCCATAACCGAAAAAGATTTATGTTCTTTCAAAGTGTTGCATTTGTAACCAGAAAGAATGATTCTTAACCAAAAAATATGCTATTTATATCAAAAGAGATATATGTTCAAAATGAATGATGAATTTTCAACAAAATAATTTAATTTGCAAGTAAATAATAAAATTTATAATCAAAAAATACGAATTATTATTAAAAAATATAATATTACACTTTTTAACCAAAAAAATGGACTTTCAAACAAAAATAGTTGTATTTTCTTATTGGGTTCTATTAATTCAGTTCGCATTTGAGTTAGAAAATAGAAAAATAGAAGGAAGAGGGGTAAAGGCGAAAGACTGTAAAGCCTGCGGTAAATTTATAGACAAAATGAAGATAGCTTAAATAAACATTAAAGTTAATTTTAATTACTTACAAAATTTTATGTTAAAAAACTGTACATTTTCTCTCTTGAAACTAATTTTATTAAGGTTTTGCGTTTATTTAATTACGTAAGAGAATTTATATGTATGTTCGTTTCCTAAGTTTATATAATCTTAGTCAGATTTTGGGTTTTCAGAATGATAAGAATATTTATTTGTAGCTACAAAAAAAAGATGCAGTAGAATCGAAAAATGTATCTACCCCTACGGTGTCCCTTTTTTATTTTAACTTTTGTATATCTGGTAGAATGTGCCACGTGGGTCAACCGATTCTGTCAACAGTGTCCGACAACCCCTTCAACGTGTCGGTTACAATTGAGGACGACTACCGTAAAAAAACTAGCTGTGGATTTTATTTTGAGTGTTTCCACTTTATTTGTATTTATATTTAAATAGTGCTCATTTTACAGGCAATTTGCTTGCTCGTAGACGAAGCATTAGTGATTTTTTAAAATAATATATCAAATTTTGTATTTAAAATGGTAATTTTTCGAGCTGCAAAAGGGAAGGGGGAAATTCTGTCACGCGGAGCCTTATGATTTTTTTTACAAAAATTGTCAGAATTATTTTATTTCAAAATTTATGATCAAAAAGTCTTTTTTATTAATGCATCAACTTTAAACTATGTTGGTGAAAAAAGCTTTTCTGTTTAAAACAGATGTTTCAAATATTACGAATGAGCATAACTTTCTTGCTCTTCAAAAAAGTGCATTAATAATACGGATCAGTCGGCTTGCCTTATATCAAGGAATCTTTCCTATTCCTGCATAAATTTGAAATTATATCAAAGAAAAACAGTTATACTATGAAGAACCGTTTTTTTCAAACATTATGCTTTACTATAGCTTCCTTACTCTTCAATAAAATGTATTAATACTATAGGTCAATCGATTTGTCTCGAATCAACACATCTTTTCTATACTCACATCAGCTTTGAATTATGAGAAAATTTTAACTGTAAAAATAGATTTTTAATATAATATAAATTACCATAACTTCCTTACTGTTAAGTGAAATGTAATTATATTATAGGTCAATCGATTCTCCTTGAACTAAGAAATCTTTTATATTGTCGTATCAACTTTGAATTATGTTAAAGAAAAAAGATTTTCTATGAAAAATCGTATTTTCAAATATTGTGTATTACCATATCTTTCTTACAATTCAATGAAATGCATCAATATTATAGGTTGATCGATTCGTCTTAAATCAACACATATTTTCTGTTTCCACATCAATATCAAATTTTATATATCAAATATATATATATATATATCAAATATCAAAACAATTTTTACTATAAAAATAGGTTTTTTATATAATATAAATGACCAACTTCCTTAATCTTTGATAAAATATATTAATATTATAGATCAATCGATTCGGCTTGAACCAAGGCAACTTTTATGTTTTTGCATCAATTTTCAATTATGGTCATGAAAAAATTTTTACTATAAAAAACCGATTTTAAAAATTTTATTAAGTGCTGAAAAAAATAAAATAAGTATTTTGAGAAATCCTTCAGTCAGTTTTAAGATATTAGCAGCGGAAATAAACCCTCCATATTTCATTGAATTATCTGCAACCGTTTCAAGGTTATCGTGTTCACAAAAAAGTGTAACATCCACACACACATACATACACACATCCGTACAATTGCTTAAAACATTGTATTAGATATTTTCAAATTGATGAACGTTTAATTAAATAAATTTAAAGTTTTTGAAAATGTTGCTATTACAAAGCTTCCTCTATAAGGAAGCGAAAACAGAAAAAATAAGATGCAATAGTGTGACACCAAAGTTATAAATATTTTCGAATTTTGAAACATGTACGCATGAATAGAACTTCAAGGTAACTACTCGATTTTTTGCAAAAGAGTTCATGCATCTTTCAATGAAATGCGACGGTCGAAAGTTGACCAAGTTGTAAAAGGTGCTTTTGATCACGTTTTTCCACCTCCTTCGCAAATTTGCATCGAAACTTGTGGACGAGTCGCGATCAAATAATATTGTACTTATTCGTAATAAAATGAGGATTAACTAGAAGATTTTTTTTTTAAACGATTTTTTATTATTGAGTTATTTAATAATTTGTAAAATGGTCAGGGTTTATGAAACAGATAGTAAGGTATTTCAAAACATTTTTCAAGATTTGAGGATTTTATTAAATTTCTAAGGATTTCGAGGAATTTTAAATCTTTCTAAGAATTTTAACGTTTTGTTAGGAAACTTTATTTAATAAGGTAAATTTTATTAATACTTGAGGAATTTGAAATGTGTTTTATTTTATAAATGGTTTTTTACGTTTTACAAAGATCTCAAGGGATTTTAAGATATTTTGAGAAATCTCACAAAATTGAAAGATTTTATAATAATATATTTTTGTCACATGTATGCTATGTTTTGTAATTCAATGCAATTTTGCAATCTTGTAATCAAGTGTACACCAAAAATCCATGTAATTAACCCCTTGATTCAAATATTTTCAGCTGAAAAGTCTACTATTACATTTTATGTTCGGAATTCATCTAGCTTGGTTTAAAATTCTGCTATTTCGTTAAAAATTTAATTATTTTGTTAGAAATACAAGTATTCTGTTAAAAAGTTATCTTTTCTGATAAAAAAATCAAATATTTAGTTGTAGATTGGCCTGCTTTGTTGAAGATTCATTTTTTTTTGGTTAAAGATTCATCTCTTTGGTTAAAAATTTAAGTATTTTGTTAATAATTATTTGTTTGTTTTGTTGACAATAACTTTTTTTACCCAAAAATATAAAAATGCAACCGTTTAGTTGCAAATTTACTAGCCTAGGGTTAGACAATTTTCGTAAAAATTCATCTTTTTTGGTTGAATTCCACTTTTTTTTTAATTTAAAATTAAAATCTTTTTTTGTTGAAATATCAACAGTTACATTTTCGTTTAAAATTCATATTTTTAGGTTAAATCACTCTCTGCTTTAGATTTGAAACACGTTACAATTTTTTAAATTAAATCTTCATTATTTTATATAAAAATTCATAATTTTGGAAAATTCAACTATTATGTAGAAAATTCGCCTTTTCACTTGGAAATTCAACATATTTGTAGAAAATTAAACTATGTGGTTAAAAATGATCTTTTTGTTGAAAATTCATGTGTTATGTTGAAAATTTAACTATTTGAGTTAAAAGTAAACTATTTCTATAAAAATTTAACTATTTAGTAGAATATAACCTTTTTGGTTAAAAATCGCATTATCGAGTTGAAAATTCAACTGTTTTTTGTAAATGCCTTTTTGAGTTTGAAATTCAAGAATTTGGCAAAAAATTGAACTACTTTATAAAAAATTAATTTTTTCAAGATTCAACTTTTTGTTAAAAATTTTTTTTTTGTTAAAAATTAATTTCATTTGGACATTTGACTATTTTATTTTTGTTTGGAAATTTATCCTTCATATGTTTTAAAACCAACTATTTGGTAAAAAAATTCATCTTTCTGTAAAAAAAATAGTCTTGTTTGTTGAAAATTCTTTTTTCTGGTTTAGAATTTAACACTTTTGTTTAAAATCCGTTTTTTAAAATTTAATTTTAGTAGATGAAAATTCCTCTTTAGCATAAAATTCATCTTCTATGATAGAAAAGTCATCTTTGATGGTTATTATATAACTTTTATGTTAAAAATACGTCCTTTTGAAATGAAAATTGAAATTTAATGGTGGTGAAGTCATGTTCTTTGGCAAAAAATTAACTTTTTCTTCGAAAAATTAAATTATTTTGTTAAATAATCGACTGTTTTTTGTAGATAATTCTTCTTGTTCGCTTAAAAATTAAACAATTTTTTAGAAAATAATTCAATTTAGTTCAAAATGAATTTATTTGTTGTTAAAAATCCAATTATTCAGTTAGAAACAAATTTTTATATTAAAAATTAATGTTTTTAGTTAAAAATTCGACTATTCGTTTTAAAATTTGACTATTTTGATAAAAATTTCACTATTTGTTGTCAAATTAATTTTTTGTTGAAATTTTTTTTTTTAATGAAAATTAAACTGTTTTCTAGATAATGCGTCTTTTTGTTATAAAAATTTAACTATTTGATAAAAATTTCACAATTTGTTGTAAAATTAATTTTTTGTTGAAAATTTTTTTTTTGTTAAAAATTCAACTGTTTTCTAGAGAATGCGTCTTTTTGTTAAAAAATTTGACTATTTGTTTAAAAATAAATGTATTTTGTTGAAAATTTGTTGTTTTTTTTGGCAGAAAATCAATTTTTCGGTAAAAATTCATCTTTTTTATTGAAAATTTAACTATTTGGTTCAACATTTATCTTTTTTAGTTGAAAATTTAACTACTTAGTAGAAAAATAAACTACTTTGTTAAGAATTCATTCTTCTAAGACTTACTTATCTAGCTAAAATTTCGTTTTTTTTCAATAAAAATTAATTCTTGATCCAAAAATTTAAGCATTCCATTTTGGGTTGAAAATTTATCCTTAACAAGTTGAAAAGTCAACTACCTGGCAGAAAATTCATCTATTTTGTAGTTAACAAGTGTTGGGACGATAAATAAATTAATTTCAACTTTCTTCTTAATTTTAAAAACTGTTTACTGTTTAAACATCGCGCCCGGAGAATTAAGTTCCGGCAGTTGCTCCTTCGTGATAATAGTTTTGCGAAAACAGGGAAGTTTATCGAGATAAATGAATTTTTAGACACTTATCCCAGCTGTTGGTGGTAAAAGAATTTCCGAAGGAAATTCTGTGAGGAGAAAAAGATTGCTCGGAAACTTCGTTGGTGTAGAAAATGAATTCTGCGCTCAGAACAAAACGTAAACTTGTATAAAAGATTGTTTTTCGATCAAAAAATAAGATCTTAGATACATTTCATTGCAGATTCAAAAATGTATGTGTCGAAATTTCCCCTTTTTACCATTTTCCCTTTTCTTTCCCTTTTCTATTTTCATATTTTTCCCTTTTCCTTCCCCTTCTGCTTTTTTCTTTCTCATTTCTTTTTTGCCCTTTTTTCCTTCCCCTTTTTCCTACCCCCTTTACCTGTGCTCTTTTCTTTTTTCTACTTTCTCCTTTTCTCTTTTCACTTTTCCCCTATTCCCTTTTGCCTGTCCTCTTCTCACTTTAACCTTTACCTTTTTTTCTTGTTCCATTCCCCTTTTCCCCTATCCCTTTTCCATGCACTGTTTTTTTGTTTTATACATTTTTTGGATACAATTTTTGCTGTACAAGTAAAGCAAAATCGTGATAACATGAATATATTGGAGGCGGACACGTAACACATGATGATGTATCGTACTTTTTAGCAGAAGGCTACGTTCAGAATTTGTTTTCCCTTAAATGAATAATATCAGATATTTATCTTCAAATGTTGAAAACCATAGTTTTGTATTGACCCCCAGACCGAAAAGTAGCGTAGCCCAAAATCCTCTCATAATAGGGAAAATAGGGTGATTTTTAACAAAAATAGCGGAATAATAAGGAAATAATATATTTTATGAAGAAATGAATGTAAATACCATATTGCATTCAATATAAAACACTTTATATTTCTAAGATTTCAAAATTTTCTACCAAAGAGATGAATTTTCAACCCAAAAAGTTATGTTTACACCGTGAAAGACGATTTTATCAAAGTAGCTAAATTTTTAACCTAAAAAGTTGCATTTCTAAACAAGTGGTCAAGTTTTGCAACAAAAAGATTAAAATTTTACCAAAAACAGTTAACTTTTCTAGCCAAAAAGACAGATTTTTTAGAAAGTAGTTAAAAGCTGATTTTTCTACCATGAGATGTAATTTTTTTTACCAAAAGACGATTTTTTAACCAATTGAATAAACGAAAAAGAAACGAATTTTCAAGAAAATAGTTAAATTTTGTAGAAAAAAAAACGAATTCACCAAAGCAGTTGAATTTTGAATCAAATGGTCGAAGCCTCCAACAAAAAAGATTAAAATTAATTACAAAAACAGTTGAATTTGCACGCCAAAAAATTTTTTTTTTAAAGCACTTAATCATAGCATTCATAGCACTTAAATGCTGACTTTTTTACCATTAAAGGCGATTTTTTTTTAACAAAAGACGAATTTAAAAAAAAAAGAGTTGAATTTTCTGCTTAGAAATACAACTTCATCAAATTAGTTGAATTTTCAAGTTAAAGAAATGCATTTTTAATTAAATGGGCGAATCATTCTACAAACAAAATTAAAGTTCAACCAAAAATGCTACATTTTCTTGCTAAAAAGACGGATTTTTTTTAAAACAGTTGAGAGATAAATTTTCTACCAAAAGACGATTTTTTGACCAGTTACATTAAACGGAAAACAATACAAAGTCTTAACAAAATAGTTGAATTCTCAGTCGAAGAAATGATTTTTCAACTAAAAAATGTAATTTTCTAATCGAAAAAACGAATTTTGATTAAAATACATAAATATTCAACCAAATAAAGTTTAATTTTCAACTTATGAAGTATAAATTTTCAACCAAAAATGGAGGTTAAATTTTCAGATAAAGAATTTATTTTTAATAAAAAAAACGAGTTTTCAACAAAAAATTAAATTTTTAAGCAAAAAAGTGAATCTTAAAAAAAAGGAAAATCATCTTGAAGCTAGTTAATTTTTTAACCATAAAACTTGAATTTTTAACCCCAAAAATTGAATTTTCACAAAAAATGTTTATTTTCAATCAATAAAGATTACTTTTCTACCATAACATAGTAATTTTCTATATTAAAAGACGAATTTTCAACCAGTTGAATTAAAAAAAAAGATTTTTTAACCAAATATTCGAATTCTCAGACAAACCATTAATTTTGAACAAAAAAGTTAAATTTAATTAGGTTTAATTTGTCGGCAAAAAAAAGAATTTTTAACAAAACAGTTGCATTTTAAACCAAAAGAAATTAATTTTTTAACAAAACAGTGAAATTTTCAACCAAAAGGATGATTTCTTAACCAAAAAGATTAATTAATTGACGACAATATAATAATAAATCAAACCGATTAATTTTAAACAAAAAAATCAATTTTCAAGAAAGTAGTTAAACTTTCCACCAATTAATTGAATTTGAGACCAAAAATATAAAAGTAGATTTTTTAACTAATGATCGTTGGATTTTCTTGAAGGGTTCTATTAATTAATTTGAAATTTGAGAGAAGAAATTAGAAAAAGGGTGAAAAGGGAAGTTTCTTGAAAACAGAGGAAGAAGAAGAATTCTTTTAAAATAGGGGAAAAAAGATTATGTGATCCAAGTTCGTTACGTTATTTCCACTGAATTAATTTTTTTTTACGAGTTAGTTCCTAGATCCTAAGTAGTATAACTATGCAGAAGACGCTCTACTTACCGATTGATCAAAGGTTCGGTCCTATGCTAAGTCACCGATGGTCGGTAATGCAGATACCGGCAAGATTATTATTTTAGCATCGGTCGGTAAAACGAGGAGTTCTGTTAATATAGTGGCTTCTATGTAGCTATACTACTATTTTAATTGAAAATGCTTTAGTTTTTAAGCAAAGTTTGCATTGAAACCGAAGTTTTTTTTATTTCACGAGCTTAGATTCGCAATTTTACAACTTTTCAAAGTGTTGTATTTTAATATTTAATTATTAAAAATTGCAGGATAATTACACTTTTAAATCTTTTAAAATTGCAAAATTTTCATATTGAAAGCCTTTTAATAGTCAGTTTTATGTTTAATATTTTGAGAATTTAATATTCTACATTTTTTAGTTTGAATTTCAAACCTACAAAAGTATTTGGTTTTAATTTGAAAATTAAAAAATTGTTTGGTATTAATTTTTAACCTACAAAATCGTTTAGTTTTAGTTTCAAAGCTATGAAATTGGTCGGTTTTTAAATTTCTTCCAAATCGTAAAATATCAAATGAAAAGACTTGATTGTTGCACAATTTTCAGTTTTGAGAATTTATAATACAACAATTTTGAATTAAATACCTCTAGAATAAATTCAAAGCAGTGCAAAATTAACGAAATAAACAAAATAATTTCTTAGTTACAAGCCCTAAAAATGAAAAGATTTTAGAAATAGAAATCAAAAAGTACATTATTTTTTAGTCAGAAATGTTTCAGCATATTAAATTTCTTAAACTAAACTAAAAAAAACACACAATCACCTTGTGTATAATTTTTTACCTAATTTTTTATTTTTATTGTAATATCTTTTTTAATAATTATAAAATTCTTAATTAATTAAAAAAAAAATTAATTATACAAAATTTTTTGTATCTAGGCATCCAGAATTATGGATAATAGATATTCTGGAACAGGTGGGCTATTCGTCCAGCATTCTGGTCAAATAGACACTTGACACGTTTAAAATTGAAAAATATTTTTATCTGAAATTTAAAAAATTAATTAAATGATAAAAAAGTATCAAAAATAATCGTTTTAAAGTTGAAATATTTGTTTTAGATAATGAAAGATAACAATTAAACGGTTTAAGAATAGTTTTACTATCACAATTCTAGGTGGCTAGATTTTTTTCTGTTTTGAGTGAAATTCAGATTGTTTTAATTGTAAACGTTTTGCAGTTGTAAACGTATAATAATTTACAACGTTTTATATTTAAAATAATTTTTTATTGCAAGCTTATTTTTAGAAAAATTCAATTTTAAAGGTTATTTTGAACATTTAAAATGATGATGTACTTATTTATTGATCTTAGTTAGATAATCAATTTCAATTATAAATTATAATTTTTTCATGCAATCACAGTTCAAAATTCTAAAATTTTGATATCTTTGACTTCGTAACATGCAATTGGGTTGTCAATTTCAAATTGTCAAATTTTAATAGCTTCAGATTCAAAATTATTGAAACATTGTCTTACACATAATTTTGTATGCTTTTAATGATATGTAATACAATTTTAATTCCTTTAAATTTCATATGATAATATTTTTGAAATTATAAAGCCAAAAAATATTTAATTTTCAACGTTGGCAATTTTTTTTTTTCAAATATTAATCTAAAATCATTTAATTTCAAAGTTTGTCAATTCAAAATCATATTGTTTAAATTTGAACCCTTTGAAATGGAAATGATTCAATTCAAACTTCTTTCTAAAAAAATTGTCGAATTTTCAAATTTTTAGATTAAAATTTTCCAATTTTGAAAGCTTCTGATTTAAAATTTTTAAATAAAAAATTATTTCATTTTTGTCGCTTTCATACAGACCTGATGCAAGTTCAATTCCTTTTTCTATTCCATTCGAAATATTGTCCTTTTTAAAATTTAACTAATTTACGTTTTCAATATATTTTTTTTAATTCAAGCGCTTTCGATTCCATATTATTAATTGTTTTTTTAAACAACTTTTAAACTTAAAATTTAATTATACAACAAAATATACATATTGTTATTATTATTATTATTATTATTATTAATATTATTATTGAATTTGAGGTTGCCTTCGATGTGATAAATAATAAATATTGAATATTGAGGTTTTCAGCTAAGTACGGTTGATTTATGAATTTTGAAATTAAATTATTTTATGAAATCGTATATTCAATGTTAAATGTATGAATATTGTTTACTTTGTGTTTGTCCGCATGAATCGAGTGCTTTCCCATTTACCACAATACTACTCGATTCGGTGAGCGCTGCCAGCGTCATATCTGATTTTCACAGCAGGATTGATCTGCCGCTTTGACGTACAGATAATGAAACCGACATCAACAATTTAAATGTCCAAAGGATTTGCAAATTTTAACTGTCATCCAAAAACAGCGCAATACTTTATAAGGTGTACGAAAAATGGTTCTAAAGCTTTCAGGTATCTCCACCATGACGAATTCTTGACGTATTATTTATAAAAGGGATTAAAATTTTTTTTTAAAGTTAAATAAATACATTGAGTATATATATATTTTTGTCATACAAAAATTAATTCATAAGCCAATAATAGCATTTTTTTGACTTTCAATAGAAAGTGCAGCATAGGGCTAGTCTTTACATCCACGCCTATCTATTTCTATTTATTTGGCAGTCCGGAATCCTGCTTGTCTTTTTTAATTCCTATTTTATTATCCGAGCGAATTCTCCTAAAAAAGATAAAAAAGGACCTTCTATGATAAGCAGTTTTCGAGTTATGACTCTTCAAAGAACCCGGATTTTTTCAAAAAAGAGGAGAAAACCCCTATTCTGATGTTTGTACCTGTACTTTGGAACCTGTTAATTTTTCAAAAAATTGTTTTTTATATTTAATACAGTAGACTTAATTTCAAGTAATAAAAAAAGCAAGGACCCAACCCCAATAGGTCATAAGTTATGTCCTTCCAAAGTTGCCCACTTTTGACATATTTTTCAGGGCAAACTACTTGTGTTGAGTTTTTTTTTAACTTCGCTTCTGGACAAAGCTACATAAGTGGTGTAAAAAAAAGTTGTAGGGCAGAAAATTATGCGTAAATCTAAAAAGAAAAAAATTATCTTGTAGTCTACGCAGATCAAGAGTCATGACGCTTCAAAAAACGCAATCTTTTTTTTTGCTATTTTGAGATATTCTTAGCCAAAAAAGTTTTTCTAAGACAGCTTGTTTTGTGCATTCTCAGAATCCATGCAAGATAAAAGCTTTTTTCACATTTACGCATTATTTCCTGCAATATAACTTTTTTTTCTGGCATATTTTACGCAGCTTCGCACATAAACGAAGTATTTTGAAAAAACTAAACAAGAGTAATTTACCCTGAAAAAAGGTTGGAAGTGGTCAATGCTGGAATGCCATAACTGCCAACCTATTGAAGTTAGGACATTGTTTGTTCTTTGGAATTACTTGGAATTGAGTCTACTTTGTTTAATATCCAAAACATTTTTTCGGAAAATTAACAGGTTCCAAAATACAGATACAAACGTCAGAATTTTCTCTAGTTTGATTTTGCTGTTGAAAATTTTGTTCTAAAATGCAATAAGGCGGGTAAGTCTGCGCAAGCACGATTTTTTACACTTTTTAAAAAAATATTTTGGAGAAGCGTCGATGTCATTTTTTGAAAACTTAGAATTTTTATCGAGAACTTTTAAGAGGCCGTTTTAAATTGAAAAAACCGCACCGTACCTACTTAATACGGTGAAAATGTACCAGATTCCTGGTCTATGGGAGAGTTCTTTACACTTCATAAGGAATCAACAATTTTCATTTCGCAACTAGTAATTTAGAAATATTATATTTAAAATCTCTGTTTTTTGGCGATTCCAAAGATATGATACTTGCACTAGTATACCTACACGGAGAAAAATGGAAGGCTAGTCTGTACATTCAGATGTGCAGTCCGACTTTATTAGAGGGTCAACTATAGGACAGCCCTTCAAGATGACTAAAGCGATTATCTCTAGAAGGTTAAAACAAGAGTTTCAAATCGATTATCTCACAGTGTCGACTTGAACATCTCAGGCGGTCGAGTCGAACATTATAAAGAGTTGAACTGATCATCACAGAGGCCGGAATTAACCATTATAAAGGGTCGAATTGCTCATCTATAGGGTCGATTTGATCATATCAGATCGTCGACTTGATCTTCTCGGATATTCGACCTGGCCATTTTATGGGGTCAATTTGATTATCTTTAATCTTGTATATTTGTTGTGTTTTTCCTACTTATTCCAGTCTCACTCTTATGACAGGCTGTAAATTATAAAATTCAGAGAAACCCATTAAACCTGAAAAATTTTATGAAATACATAGATTCTCAAAGCATTTTTTCTTCTTCGTGGATTGCGAGGTGTATGATACATAATTTGGTATGCAAAAACAGTGCACATTGGCGAAATATATGGAGCACAAAAGGCTAAGGACACTGCGCGACGTCACTGTACTGCACTGGATTGTAACATTTTAAACACTGGAGTGAAATTAGAAACCAATATTCCACATCTTGTTACTTTTTGTACCGTCAAAGAATGCTGCAATTTTTGGCGCGTTTTCAGTTTAAAACGACAGGGTGACAACAAATTGATAGCTGAGCGTCCAGTTACGTCTTTTGCCTTAGGCCCTTGGAAGCATCAAATTTGACGTTGAAAAATCCAAAGAATAAACTTAATTCACTCTTCAGCATGTTCTCTCGTATGCACTTCACTCTCCACACACGTTCGAAATACAAAAAAGCAGTTTAACCTTATTAAAAATATGTTTAAGTTCAATAAACAGCAAATGTGACACCGAACGTCTCAATGACATTCACTCACTCCGAAAATGCTATGCTATGAATCACTCACAACCATCTTGCTTCCAACTCTCGCATTCTTTCCACTGCACACATTGCATCGGCAACCGGATTAGTTAAGGTTTGGCGCGCATATTTGAAATGACGGGTCATTTGCTGTTCCGTGGGTGATCGAAATGAGTGAAAACAAGATGATCGTATTGAGCATCCCGAAAGGATACCTTGGTTATCCCTGATAGTGAGTTTAGCTTTTTTTTAATAGTCAGACTGTCCATAAAATAAAAGTTCTCAATTTTGACCCTTTAGCTTTGACCATCTATTTTCCTCCGCGTGGCCACTTCGTTGATGACGACTGGGAACTAGGTCAGACAACTCAACGGCGCACAGTGGGGTGAAATCGGAAAACGAGGTTCAAAGTGACATTTCGAACGCAATGATGCACCGATTTTAGAATTTTTTTTTTTTGAAAAATTCAGAACTAAATTTTTCAGAAAATGGTGAGAGTAGATTTTTTATTTTTTTGTTTATTTAATTTTTATTTTAAT
>JAUELO010000271.1:3147556-3158654 GCA_032357855.1 Amphibolips quercusostensackenii | reverse complement strand
GGGGGGTATTGTCCTCTGCACGCATAGATCGCCATGGCCTTAGCAGCTTCATTGTCTCGGAACCTATAGTAAGATGCACTTCGAAACTTTCTCTACGGGTGTATTTTACCTAGTGTGTGAAAATCCGCAAAAGCAGAAAAATATAAATGTAAGTTAATGTGATTTTATTTGAATATTTGTAAAGTTCCTAGCGTGTGTTAAAACTTAAAAGTCTAATTTGTGTGGATAAGTGTATTCTTTGCGAGTGTGTATGCTTACGTGACGATCATGTCTCGTAGCGGACGTTTTGCATCTGCAGACTATGATTTACACTCACGCACGTCTTATCACGTTATGATATTTACGAATACAAAATATTAATAAAAATAATTTTTTTATGCAGCTAAGTCATCAAAATAATGACACGCGCAAGAGTTCGCCGTGCCGAGGAGGTAGAATCTTTGTACGCTGAAAACACGGAACATAGCACCGACGGCACGCAGAAGAGAGACCTACGAGTAAGGAGAACACTGCATAACTTTGTAAGCAATATGCTTAGCCGTCGCAGGCTACCGATACGTAATTCGATGATACTTGTATGAAAAAATGTCTTTAAGTTATTCACTCATATTTTTATTTTGAATAAATAATTACACTAAAAAATTCTAATATTTTATATACCATCTTATCCGCAAAACCGAAAAATTGAGCATTTGCTTAAACATTTACGCTTTTTAAAAAGCTTTATTAATTTCATAACAATGTATGCATTATACAAAATGATGATCATGAACGTTAAGTTATGTATTCAGTTAAAATCATTCATTTTTACTGAAAAATTTAGTATTATGGTGCCATTATTTATTCGCGCGGAATGGGAAATTTATCTCCATTCAAATCACTAAACAAACATATTTTCTAAAATATATAGAAAAACTAAAGACAGTTCTTAAGGTTGAATGTTTAACTTTCCATTAATTACTATTTGAGCCTATTTATCTTGATTTTTATGTGAATAACAGCCATTTCGAGAAATCGCGATTTTTTCGAACGAAATTTTGAAATGTCTAGTTATTTTAGAATATGAACATGCTTTTTATTTTTAACATTTCTAAAATGATACTGTTTATTTCTTAGGAATTTTGTCTGTAGAATAGAAAAAATTCGAAATGGTTCAATTATGAAGAAAGATATAAGGTGTTAAATTTTTGCCGGGTAAACCTTACCCAGTATGTACACCTCATCATAACCCTATGGTGTGTATACCAAGGGTTGAGTAAAACAGGTTTATTCAAAGCTTTATCAGAAGATAATAAATTATTTAAATATAGCACTTGGGCATTTTCATGAATAAACGGACAAAATGAACGTGCGTCACGTCACATTAATTTATATTAAAACTGCACTGTTTGTTAAAACTAAAAAAAAAGGAGTAGAGGTTTTGTAAGCTTGTAGTCACTGGTTAAAATAATAATATGAAAAAATTTCTCTTCCAAGAATGGTGCGTTTTTTAATATGATTTTATGTGACATGAAGTACGTAATTTTTCATGTAAATAACCTGTTTCTGTTGTTAGAAAGCTTTTGAGATAGGGAAAAAAGTCCAAAATCAAAATTGCTCTAAAATTTGTTTGGGAAAATGGGAGACATTTGTCCGGCATTTTTCAAAATAATTTAGTTAATAAACTGTTTTGCGAATTTGAAAACACTAAAAAAATGACCTATTACAATCACACAGAAAACGTGCATTATTTTCATTGTTTCGAAAAATACCGAACTATCAAGATTCAAAGCACTTCCTTTAATTTACGAAATTTTTAACTAATCATCAAAAAATTTTCATAAAATTACGAAATTTTTGAAAATTTGACTCAAATCGGAAGAAAAGTTTTCGTAATTTTCAGTTACTTGAACGGTATAGGACCTCTGTTATACAAAACATATATTTTTTGTTGTTAAAAGTTTCAAGGATTTTTAGATACAATGTACCGGAAAATTTTGTGATTGCAACACAAAGTTACGAAATTTTTAACTGAATTTTCCTAAAATTATCCTAAATTTACTAAATTTGTAACTGAATTTTTTTAAAATTTATTATTAGGATGACATAACGGAAATTTACAAAATTTCAAATAAAAAAAGCAACTTACAGTGTTTATTTAAAAAATAAAATATTCCGAAAGTAAAAGTTAGTAAAACTAGAAGAATTCAGAAATGTAAAACTGACAAAATTCTTAAATTCTTGAAAATACATAATTACGGAAATTTTAAAATTCTAATATTCAAAATCGTAAAATTTCCGAAATAAGTAAATTCCCAATTACTAAATTTAAGAATTTCTGAACAAAATATTATTAACAGATATTTGATAATATAATTGGTTAAAAGAATTTTTTATATTAACTTTTATTTTCAAAATAAGTATTTCAACTTCGTTACTAAATATTTTTTGTAGTTTTATTTTCATCGATAATTTAAAATTACGAAAATAAATTATTTTCTTTTTTTAGTTTTCTCTTCAGTTTTTTAATCTAAATAGAGGCGCATTTTCAAAATAATAATTAGACAAAAAACAATAAGTTAACTAAAGCTTCAAGAGTGATATATACTTCATATTACTTTATACTTCTTTGTTGAAAGTGAGTTTCCTAACTCTGAAGTTCAACAGCTATTTGCGGGAAAATGATTGAAACTTTAAACGAAAGGGGCTTAAAGCTAAAGAAAGTTTCTTCTTTATAAGGTTTCGAAACCATAAGTCGACTTTATTCGTCATCTAAAAAGTTCCGTGAATGCTAAAAAAATTGAGGAAAATATTTCTGATAAGGACCTTAGTTAACTTACTGAGTTTATTTCTTTACTAAAAAAAATTAATAATAGAAATTTCTTTAACAAACATTTATAATTAATGATAATTTTCAAATTTTTATATACTTTAGATTAAAATGATTGATTTTTAAGAATCATGGTGCACGGTTTGAAAATGAATAATTTTTAAGAACTTAGTTTCAAGATCCTGATTTTAGAATGCTTTAACTTTTAAACAAAGTTTCTAATATTTAATTTTTTGAGTTAAAAGTGTGAATTCATCACGTTTGGAAGTTTCCTTTTGAAAACTATATAATATTTAGCATTTTCAAATAATTAAATATTGACGGTTTACAACTTTTTATTTCTGCAATTTTGAATAATAAAGAAGACAGTGATTTCTTTACAGTTTTTTTTTAGTTTAGACAAATCTATTTGATCACTTTGAATATTAGTTGATACTATATGATATATTAGATACCTGATAATAATTTGTATCATCCTTAAAACTTGCGAAATTATTACAATTTGAAATTACAACTTTAAATCTGCAACTCTAAAACCGTTTATTTTTTAAAGCCTAAAAACTAAAGTTTTTTTTTTATTTCAAAATCTTAAATTTAAAAATATTCAATTTAAAATTGCCTAATTTCGAAAGGTAAATTAAAAAATCGAACTAAAAGACTTGGCAATTTTAAAGTATGAAGAATTTGCAATCAAAATTTAAAATTAAATGCCTACATAGTACATTTAAAACAGTGAAAAAGTAAGACAATAATTTTTCCAAAAAAATGAAATAATTTTTCATTCGTAAATTTTCTGAAATATAGAACAGTGTGAACTCAACTTCAAATTTAAAAAAAAATTAAAACGCCTAAAATCGTGCAATTCTAAAGATTTAAATCATATATAATAATGTTGCTCTGCATTATTTGATGAATCTTTTGTTTTAATGTAATATCTTAAAATTGTCTGATTTTTAGTTAAAGATTAAAAAAAAATAATAATTAGAGTAATTTAAAAAGGAAAAATATTTGTTTTATTTCAAATTAAAATGTTAAAAACTGTGTTATTTAAAATGAAAATATATCCATATTAAACTATCTGAAATGGATACCTCAGTTCTGAATTTTTATTTTGAATGCTAAATATTTTATTTTTCACCTTTATGAGTTTTCATTTTACTACTAAAAACTAAAATGGTTAAATATTATTTTAGTATAATTAATAATTTAAAAGTTTTTAATGTCTAAATGTATTAAATTTACTCAAAATAATTGAAATTTCAAAGGATGTAAGTATGAGTGAAGCTCAGATTTATTTTGAATTTTTTTCACAGATGAATTTAATTTGTAGGCTATAAAATAATTAAAAACTTAATTCTGACTTCTTAATAATGCAATTTTTAAAATTCTAATTTAAATATATTACATTTTTAACGTTTTCAAATTGTCCTATTTTTTAAATTTCAATCTGAAATCATTCAATTTCGAGATACTTTAATTAAAAATAAAACTATTCAATTTTTGATGCTTTGAATTACAAATGATAATGCATAATAATAAATTGCAACTCCTTCCTAATTATATCGTTAAATTTTTAAATTTCATACGCTTTGAAGTCAAAACTATTATTGCTCAATTAATAATTATGGTTATTTTTTTTTAAATTTACTGATAGTTTATATTAAAATCATGAGATTTCAAGGATGTCAGAATATGATAATTATAATGAAGATCATAAATAATTGGCATTTTTGATAATAGAAATCTTGGAAATATAAAATGCCTATTTCTTCAAAATATTGAAAAATGCATAGAATATATTTTCGAGAAAATAAAACGCTATAAACGTGTCTGATGATATTAAAATAATTATTTTCTTTCTAGGTAGACTATTATTTATTGAAGTTCTTAATCGCATTGTAATCGTGCCTGAGAAAGGACGAAGGGTTGCATCGCAACGTCCGTTATTATCGTGGCGTATTCGTCAACAGCACCCTTGCCTGAAGAATGGTTACGTGCACTGCGTCATTAAATTTGCACAAAAAAAAGTGGGAGGGGGTAAAAAGAAAGGCGAGCTCACTTTCCGCCACAATTGTCGCATCGTATGTAAGCGAAGTTTAATTTAAGCACGAAGAGAATGCTGCTCTCTGGGCGTCTTTGCCTAATGGCTGACTTGTGACAGGGTTCTACTACTGAAAATGCATAAGACTCCATGAAACCACTTCCGGCTCGCAATATTCTTCCTCTTCTTTCTGCACTGTGGGCTTGGATTGAGTTCGACCAAAAAGGTCACCCTTCGTTTTTTTCTGAAATAATTTCAGTGATGCGTCATGATTTTTTTTGAGACTAAAAAGAAAAATCGCTGCAGGGAATGTTGAGTAAACTTCATTTTATATTTTTATTTTCATGTTTTTATGTACACTTTTGTAAAAATAATTTGAAAGCGATACTTTTGTAGCTTAAGTTCTATGATTCAGTAATTAGAAGATATCTGAATGTTAAATATATTTAGCCATCCGGTACACATTAAAATTTTGTACAAAATGTCAAAAACAGAAGTTTTTTTAGTGTTCAGGGAAATTCTTTTCTTTAGATGAGTACCGGTTTCCGAGAAATACTTGGATTCAATCCGAAATACCTGGAAGTGATAGAAAAAATATTCAAAAAAGTTGTCTAATAGCTTAGTAATTGTTAAAAAATTAATTTAATTTGTTATAAACAAATAAGTGAATGAAAAGAGATTCTTGGAGATTGGCAGTGATTTGTCAATTGATTCGCACTAAATTTGAACAATTTACAGACAAAAGGCATTTTTTAATAAAAATCAATACAGAGAATAAATTATTCGGTATTTTGTGAACAAATTTTATAAATAATTATCCACAGCCGGTATTTATGCATGCAATAGCAATTGATGATTGTTAAAACAAATCTAATCAACAAATATACTGTCTTTCTATCCCTAGAGGTCATGACTTGGTGTTGTAGATTGAAAAAAATGCTGATTGTTCAAACAAACTTGATTAACAAATGCATTTTTCAAATTCTCAAAAAACAAACTTGGTCTTTTCAATGTAACCAACTATTAAGAACAAATTTTTAACCTTTTCTTTAGAAAATCGAAAAACAATCCACTATTGTAATTGTCAATAACAATTTTATAAACAAAAGTATTTTTGTTTGTACTTAAAAAAATAACCGAAAAATGCAATTGTTAATTAGGTTAGTTTACATAAATATCAATTGTTATCGACCGATAAGAAAGAGCCATTAATAAATATCAGGCTGCTAATTCCTCAATGAGACTCAATTTTTTCATTAAAAATGCCTAAGGTCATACAAATTTGTATGAAGAATTGTTGTTAATAATTAAAATTCATGTTTATCATGCAAACTCCCTAAGCGCGTAGAAACTAGTTATTTGCACTTTATCAGGTTGACAAAAAAAAAATTTTTCCCTCTAAAAATAGCCAGACAGTGCATTTGTTAATTAAATTTGTTTAAGCAATCAGAAACTGTTATGTAATGACTGAATCTGGTAAGTAACAAAAATTTTTGTATAATTTTTGTCCAATTTAGTAGAAAAAACTTTTATTTTTATTTTAAATATCTGCTGTGGGTAATAGTTTATATAATTCGTTTATAAAATAATAAATTATTAATTATCTTTTATGAATTTTATTAAAAACTGTTTTTGTGTACAAATTATTGAAATTCAAGGCACATCTATTAACGAATTACAGCGAATTTTCATGAGTCCATTTTCAGACATTTCTCTGTATACAACAAAATCAATAAATTTTTTAACAATTTTAAAGCTATTAGACAACTTTTCTAGATAGCTGCTTCATTGATTCTAGGTGTTCAGGATTGAATCCAAGTATTTTTCAAAAACTGGTACTCTTCTAAAAAAACAATATTCACTCAATTCTTAAAAAAATTAAAATGAAAGACTTTTTTTTAACTCCGGCAGATTTATGCCAAATTTCGCTGTCTTGAATTTAAATAAAAATTTTTAATTGGTTGAGAAAACGCTTTTGAATATCGATTTGTCTACAGACATTTTTTCACCCCACTGTGCGTTCCTCCGTTCTACTTTTTTCCAAGAGGGAAAGTGATAAGAGCAAAAGTAGGTGAAGTGATGGGAAATAAGGGGAAAGAAGGTAGAAGAAAGAAAGGTTAATAAGGAGATTTGAAGTAAGGGAAGTGAGAGAAAATGAGGGACAATGAGGGAAAAAGAAGTAGGTAGAGCAAAGAAAAATTAGAGGAGGGGAAGTAGGTAAAGTGAGGAGAAAGTAGAGAAGAAAGAAGTTCGGGAAGGGTGGGAAAGCGAAGAGTGAAGTCTGTAAAGGGAAATCAGTATAGGAGAAGAAGAATTATGAGCGTCCTAATAGACTACAAAACCAAAAGGAAAAACAAAAACGAAAAGAAAGCAGTAAAGGCACAAGTAGAGGAGTTGAGGAAAAAACAGGGGAGTTATATAGGCGAAGTGAGGGGCAGTAGGAAAAATTATTGGAAGTGGGGCAGGGTAGTAAGGGAAGTAAAGGGAGATGTAGTTGTGTAAAGCGGATGACTAAGAAAGGGAGAGTGATGACTAGAAAAGGGAAATAGGGGAAGGTAAGTGTTAGTTAGTAAAGTGTGGAGAGGAAGAAGTAGAGGAGAAAAAAGTTAGGAAATGGAAAGGCAGCGATGGGTAAAGTGAGGTGAGGGGAGAAGGACTGGAGAAAGGAAAATAGGGTGGTTAAATGAGGGAAAGTATGGAAAAGGAAGGTGTATAGTAATGAGTGTATGAGTGATACTTGAATCAAAGAGTGCTTTATGTTTAACAGTAACAGAGATAGAAGAGGACCTCGGGATTTCAAAAATTATTGTTCCGAAAATTTTGAGCCAAGTTTAAGGGATAAACCGCGTGGCTACATAATTCATCAAATAGATGCTGACAGAAGACCAGAAGAATTATTGAGGGTAAGTCGACTAGAAAATTTTTGAATAAATCATTAACAACTCGGTAATGTTTAAGAAGGCCATTACTAGAGATAAGTCATTAACTAGTGTCTATAATTCTGAGAAAAAGGCTTTGTTTTCTTTGACTAAGGAGGTGTTGTACACTATGCATACACTCTAAAAGGTCAGGCAGTAAACGAAAAGTATTACCGAGAAGTTCTGAAGAGATTGCGTGACACAGTAGAAAGTAAACGGCAATTGATCACTCATTGCAGCTTATCCCGCAATTTCTGGTGATTCATGAACTTACTCGACTTCAGCAGCTCCCATACAATCTAACCTGGCCTCCTGTAATTTCTAGTTTTTTTTTCAAATTGCATCATGCTCTTAAAGGAAAACGATTTCTAGAAACGAAGGAAATAACAGAATGGGATGAAGAATCTGTTAGGTATTTTAAAAGATAAATTTAAGGAGTGCTTCCACAGGTGTAGGATATATAAAAAAAGGTTGTGCCTTCTAAAGGGCATAACTCTAAGGTTTTTGAATTGTTGATTTATCGCATTTTTCAAAAAGGTGAAAAAAAGTCAGAAAGACTTGCACAGACGGAGTCCTGAACTTACAGAAGCTACTATTTTTTGACTCTACTAAATCTGATAGCTTTTGAATGAAAATTCAATTGAAATTTTCAAATCGAATTATACGACTGAATGGAAATTTTGTTCCTGCATTACTAGAAGGATCTCTTCGGTGATTTGATAATTACCAGGCATTGTGCAGGGCATTTTTTGCAGCAGCGGCACGTGATAGAATCGATAACAATAGATTCATTAAAGCAGATGGGCTTTCCTGGTATGGCCACCTGTCTTAATTACCCTTTGCGTACAATGTCACTCGATCCCGTGCGTGGCACATTAGAGAAGCTCGGTGTCTACTAAAAAAGAATATTGGATAGAGAAAAAAAACACTGACAGTGGGAATAAACCGCGTGGATAATAACAGTATATCTTCTGACACATTTATCCTTTTTATTTGCTTTTTCTACAGCTTCAGCCCGTAATAATAGTCACGATACGATACTTTGTGTGTGGTTCGTACACTTGTCATGATAGATTGACACGTAACTTTTGAATTATGCATGCGAGAAAAAAATATTTTTTATTATGTGTCATACACATAACAAAAGTCAAAGAATTTGATTTTTTAATTTAAATTTAAAAATATACTTGACTAAAAAAGCTTTCTATTGTCGTCTAAAACCTAATTGGTCGTGACACGGTGTGAATAGGACTTTAATGGCTGTTTTTAGTTTGTTCTTTGCTATAAACTTTTTCCGAAATTAGTCAAGGTAGGCACATCTAAAAAATGGGTTTTGTAGCCTATCAAGACGTTAACTAAATCGTTTAAACCTTATTTTATCATAGTTTTATTCTCCCGATGCCCATAATTTCCCCTCTCTTATACTACTTCTCTTTTACAGACTTCACCCTTTGCTTCCCTACCCTTCTTGTACTTCTGTATTCTCTACTTCCCCCTCTTTTTACCTCTACAATTAAGAAAAGCCTTACCCTATTTCACTTACCCAGCTATTACTTTCCCTCTCCTACTCATTCGCACCACCATACTAGCTATTAATTCACTTTCCTCACTACCATTATTCACTACTCTCCCTTACTTTCAATCATTTCTCCTACTTCCTATCCTGAACTTAACGTCACTTCCTCCATTCTCCTGCAAGTACTCTACATTGTTTTTCTTTATTTTTGTTTAATAACCCTATTTTCCCTTCCCTTATTGTTCTCACATCCACTTCGCGCATTTAACTTCGCTAATCCTTTCCTTATTTCCCCTGATTGTCTCTATTAGCCTTACCCTTACTGATCATCGCTTCCCCTTCCTTTTCCCTCACGTATCATCCTATAACATCCCTTATTCCGCCTTGCCTCATTTACCCTTAATTCAACTTCTTCCGCTCTTCTCATTTCCCCTCCTAGGAAAAAAATGCAACGGACAGACGGACATCTGACCGAAACTATGATGATTTCTGCACAAGGCGACGATACCTTAAAAAATGACAATAAATTGAGTTGTCTCTCCAGTATTCGGCTAAAGGATAGGTCTCGGTGATCACCATTTGATCTCCTTCGCAGAAGCGTATGACGAAGAGCCATTTTCGTCATTTTCCTCTTATTTTATTTCTTTTGTTTTTTATTGCTTTCTTTTCATCAATTTTAAACAAAACTCGAGAATCGGTCAGGCATAAAAAATGAGAAGGCATGATTAAGGTATTAACATCATAATGGATACTATATTGATATGTGACCTACTACTATAAATTAACGTCGTGATAAATTAAAGTTGTGAATTGCGCTCAACCCGACACAGACAAACTGCGTAAGCCGATCGAATTTCATTGTAAGGACGAATAGTCACGACCGTCCAGATAAAGCTGGTGGATACCTGATTTCTCCGAGCAAAGGTTAATTACGGACTCACCAGATGACGTAGATACCTTTGGCTGAATTTGTTTTAATAGATTGCTTTTCAGTTTTGAAGATTTTAATATATGTCGAAAAAGAATCTGGAGGATTGTAAGTTTTTTTTTTATTTTACAGGATTTGA
The DNA here is from genome assembly GCA_032357855.1 of Amphibolips quercusostensackenii. NCBI lineage: Eukaryota > Metazoa > Arthropoda > Insecta > Hymenoptera > Cynipidae > Amphibolips > Amphibolips quercusostensackenii. Next base: position 3,148,303 of record JAUELO010000271.1, on the reverse strand, counting down.
GAAATGTTAGAAAAACTTTTAATAATTTTAAAAGATATTTAGAAGTTATAGACGTTTTGAAAAGATTCGAAAATAATTTCAATTTCAAAAAGATTTCAAAAAATTCTAAGCAAGATGTATGTTTTTAAAGATTCCGATAGAGAAGCTTTTTAAGAATTCCCAAAGGTTTCAAGAGTAGAAAATTTTTTTAGATTTTTTGGAAAATTTCAAATAAATTTTTATTTTTAAAAATGAATTTCAAAAAAAAAATTTCTTAAATCTTCTTAAATCTTTTTAAAAAATTTAAAACATTACAAAAGTTTTTCAAAATCAGTGAAAAAGAATTACTAAAAATTTCTAATTTTAATTCACTATAATAACTAGAGAAAAATTACTGAAAGGAATCTGCAAGATTTTAAGGTAATTTATTTTATTTCAGAGGATTTAAACAAAATTTCACAAAAACTTAACATTTTTTTGAAATATATTCAGGAGTTCTATGAGATTTAAAAGGATTCAAAAACCACTTAAATTTTGAGAAGGTTTCAAGAAATTTTAAACAGATTTCAAATTATGAAGATTTTTTAAAACTGAAGCTTTTTAAGAATTTCGCGTGGTTTGAAAGGTTTAAAAAGATTAAAAAATTATTTAAAATTTAAAAAGATTTTAACAGTTTTTTAGCGAAATCAAGATTTTTTAAGATTTTCAAAGCAAATTTAGAAGCTTTTGAAAAATTTGAATTTCTGTAAATAAGAAAATTCTCCTAAG
>JAUELO010000271.1:3092845-3108541 GCA_032357855.1 Amphibolips quercusostensackenii | reverse complement strand
TTTATAGGCACTATTCGAATTTTTTTAACCGTACTTCGATTACCCCCGAATTCGTTTATGTTATTTCAATTATGGATATGCGATGAAAGAAATATTAATACCAAAAGTCTCTCCGTGTAGTATAAGCATTTGGTCATTTATCGCGGTAAACGCCGTCAAAGTGAAATCCTTTGGAAGTCTATTCTAAACGGAGCTGCATCAATAATATGATAAAGATTTTCATTGAAGATCCATATTTTGGCAGCGATTGATAATAGTGCTGTTACGAGAGTGTCCGACAGATAGATCTCTGAGGAAGTTCTTCATGATATTATCGATGCAGCTCCGTCGAAAATTTATTTCCAAAGGATTTCACAATAACGGCGTTTACCGCAATAAATGACCAAATGCTTATACTAATAAAAGAGAATACATTCTTAGAATTTTGCGTTCTCCTTGCGATTTCTTCAAAAGTTTTAGTGCTGTTAGTGAAAATATATTGTTTTCATGTGTGATAGAGTTTCGTCTGCTCTGAATGATCTTAGATGTCAGATTTTTGATCTCTATTCTCCTGGATTATATCTTCCAAAGATTTCACTTTCATGCTTCTTACCGCAATAAATAAGCAAATTCTTATTAAAATAAGGAATGATAAGGTCTTACGATTTTCGGTCTTCCCTCCGATTATGTTAAATGTGTCGAAGTCGTACAGAAAACATATTTTTGGCAAGCATGGCCAGTTGAAAATTTTCAAAGTCGTTTATATAATATCCTTAAAGAAAGACATATATTTTTTTGGATATAATTTTCAGTTTTGCATCTATTATATCTGAAAATCGACTTTCTTCACAATACAAAAAAAGAATTTTTTTAGTATTTAGGGTTTCGTAGCCTACGGCAGAAAGTAGGGGAAATAAGGGAAGGGGAAGTTAGTAAAATGATAAAAAAAAGGGTAGAGGTAGTATGGGAGTAGAGAAAAATAAAGGGATGGATGTAGAGATTGTAAGGGGAGGAGAGATCGGCATATGATGGAAAATGTGGGGGGGAGTTGGGAAATATCGGGAGGAGAGTGGAAGTGAGGAGGTATGCGTGTAGACCTAGAGAAAGCGTGAGTAAATAAGTGGAGAGAAAGCAGTGTGAATGAAGGAAGGAACGTAGGAAAAGTAGGGGAAGTGAGATGAAACATTGGGAGAAGAAGTAGAAGAAGGTAGGAAAATGAGGGGAATGGAGAAGAGATACGGGGAGGGAAAGTAGTGAAAGTGAGGAAAATTAGGGGAAAATTAGAGGACATGAGGGGGTGCAATTAGGAAAAGTAAGAGGAAACTAGGAGAAAAAAAGCAGGTGAAATGGGGTAAATAAGGGATGTGAAGGTAAATAAGAAAGGGAAATAAAAGGAATTGAGTGGAAATAAAGGAAGAGAAAAAATTAAAAATAAAGGGAAAGTAGTTAAAGTGAGAAAAAAATGGGTAAATTGAGGGACATAAGGGGGTGAAAAAAAGGAAAGCAAAACAAAAATAGGGTAGGGAAACTAAGGGAAGTAAGGGGTGGTAGGGGTTCATAAGGGGAAAGGAAGCATGGGAAGTAAGGCTAAATTAGAAAAAAAAAGTAAGAAGATTGAAGGCAATCTAGAAAGGGAAAGTTGGCGACGTGATTGTAAGTTTGAAAAAAATGGAAGGAATTAAAAACAACTTAGAAATATGAAGAAAATTCGTTAATAACAGTAATTTTTAAATGAAAAGGTATTGTAAATAAGAAAAAATAACGGAAGGGAAAGTTGGGGAAGTAATGGAAAATAGAGAAGGAAGTAGCATGGGGAGTAGAGGGAAACAAGAGGAGGGAAGTAGAGGTTTTACTGAGAGGGGAAGTTAAGGAAGTGATGGTAAACAAGGGTAGAGAAGTGGTGGAAGTAAGGGGTGATCAGTGCAGGTGAAGTTGAAAAATCTGGAGAGAGGTGTTAAAGTGAGGGGAAATAAGAAAAGTGGGATAGGAGAAAGTGAAGGGTAATGATGGGACGCGAAGCAGGTGAAGTAGGGAAATGAGAAGAGGGGAACTAGGGAAAGTAAGGGGTAATAGCAATTAATGAGGGATGAGGAAATAGGAGAAGCGAGTGTAATTTAGGAAGCGAAAGAAGAGAAAGTGATTTTAAAATAAAATCACTTAAACTAAAAATAATTCAAAAGTAAAAAAAAATTCATTGAATACAGTAAGTTTCAAATAATTTTAGGAAATTTCAAGGTAATCAAAAATAATTTTATCAGATGCCTAAGAATTTAGGATGAATTAAATAAAAATCTTTAATAAATTCAAAACGTTTAAGTAGAATTGTGTGAGCAAAAAAAATAAAAAAAATTCTAAGAAAATCAAAAGAGTTCAGGATAAAGTGATAAAATTTCAGGTTAAATTCTAAATAAATTAAAATAGATTTCAAAAAATATTCGAAAATCTTTTTGAATCTTTAAAACCCTATAAAACTCCTCACTCCTCGCGAATAAGTTTTTTGTGATTCAGTCAAATATTATAAAATTCCATCAAATTCTATGAAATCTTGATATATTTCATAAAATCTTGGAAAATTTATTAAAATAGCTTGAGAGCTTTAAAATCCATTTTAATAATTGGAATCCTCAAAAATCTTACAAAAACCATGAATTTTGAAATTATTGAATACAATTAAAAATTTCTTAAAATCTTTTTAAATACCTTGAAACATTCAAATTCGTCAAAATCTTCTAAAACACCTTAACATTTTTTTAAGTTCTTGAAAATTTCATGAAATTTTCAAAAATGCCCAAAAAACCTTTAGAGTCCTTTAAAATCACTTTATATTATTAAAATGTACTTAAAATAACCTAAGATATTTCAAATGTTTCATAGTCTTTTAAATTCCCTTGAAATTCTTTCGAGCTTCAGAAAATTTTTTGAAATTGTTAAAAATACCCAAAAATCTTTAAAATTTTTGACAATCTATTCAAGTGTTTGAAATCAAGTGAAAATGTCTTGGCATCTTTTTAAATGTTTCTAAACCTTTGAACTATCTTAAGAACTTTTAAATCCCTTAAAATCATTGCAATCCTCGGCAATCTTATAATATTTCTTGTAATCTTCTAAAAAATCTTGAAATAGTTAAGGAATTATAAAAATTCTTTGGAATTCTGAAAAAATACTTTGAAATTTGTAAAGTCCTTCGAGATTCCTTTAATTTTTTTAAAGTTATTAAAAATTCCTTGAAATCTTTCAAAATACCCTAAAATATTTTAAATCCCTTAGAAATCTTTCTAAATCTTTTGAAATATTTTAAAGCTTTGAAAATTCCATAAAATTAAAATAATATCCTAAAAACCTCAAAAATCCTTTTAAATCACTCTAAATTATTGAAATATATATCAAATTACCTACGATATTTCAAATTCTTTAAAGTCTTTTGCAACCTCTTAAAATTCTTTAAAGCTCTAGAAATATCTTGGAATTTGTAAAAATACCCGAAAACCTTTTAAATTTTTTAAAAGTGCTTGAAATAATTAATATCAACTAAAAATCCCTTGGAATTTTTTTAAATATCTCCAAATCTTCAAAATTCCTTAATATCTTTGGAAATACCTTGAAATATTTTAAAATCTTTGAGAACCTATAAAACCCCATAAATGTTGTTAATAAATTCTTTGAAAATTTATTAACATATCTTGAGAGCTTTTTAAATCCTTAAAATCAATAAAAACCTTTTAGCTTTCATTCAATTTTTTTAAATTTTTCAAAAAACACTAAAATATTTCAAGTCTTTTGAAATATTAAAAAATTTCCTAAAGCATTTTAAAGCTCTTGAAGAATCGTTGGAATTTTTAAAAATACCCTAAAACCTCTAAAGTCTTTTAGAGTACCTTAAAATTATCTAAATCTATTAAAAATTATTTAGAATCATTTTTAATACCCTTATCTATTTCAAACGAATTCAAGAAAATTCAAAAATCAGAAATAGCTTTTTTTTAAATTGAAATTTCAATATACATCCAATACCGAGAATGAAGTGTAAAAAATAGACGAGTTTCCCTTACTTTATTTAAACCGAATGATTTTTCATGATAAGAATTTTTTTTGTATCGTTTTGTCATATTAGCGTAAAAGATGTTAAGTGTCTGCCCATACTATTCCGTTTCTACTGCGAATGTTCCTTGTCTGTACAGAGTACGATTTTAAGTAGAAACGGATAGTCATATGAAGACATAACTCCCAGTGGAAAAAGTATTATTATAGTCAGGCTTGCTAACCTAATTAATTTGCAAAATTAGAAAGAATTTCTGATCCTATAGTACTTTATTGGTAATAAAATTCAGTAGTATTGAATATAATATAAGAGACCACAGTTTTCACCTTTCTTCCTTCCCTGTATTTTTTCTCTGAATCCACTTTTACTCATCACGTTTTTATGGAAATTATTTTAATAAAATTTAGACGTTCAATTATTTTTAAAAGGAAAACTTAATAATATTTAGCAATAATTTAAATTTTCTTCATAATATTTATTGAAAATCTTTTAAAGAATAGAATAGGTTTTTGTAAATTAAAATTGAGTGAAAATTTCGGCCTTTGTGTAAAGCGGAAGAAAAAATATAAATATGCAAATAACTACATGTAAATAAATAATTATGACCTCGACTATTTTCATAAATCAGGTTAAGGCTTAAGTAATTTTGAATTTGAGGGTATACCTAGAACACCCTTCAGAAGAAAAACCATATAAAACCTTATGCTAATTGAGAAAAATTTGTGATTTCTAAATACTTTTGCGCAGGTAAATTAAAACTTTAAAATTATGTCATATATTATTAAAAATATTCTAAATATTTTATGTTGGTGCTTCTTACAGAAAATTAGTTTAAAAAAAAAAAGAATTTCAGTATAAAATCATAAAGTCTTGAAGAAGACTGAAAATTTCTATAAATTTTACGTTTTGTTAGTTGTTTACAAAAGAAATTGATATTTTTAATAATAAATTATTGGATTTCATAAATCAAACATTTTTTAACAATTAAATATTAATTCAGAATTTTAATTTTTTTTCTAGGTGAGTGAAAACTAGATTTCCATAGTCCAGATTGCTGTAAGTATAAAATTTATATCTGACATATGAGAATATAATTCACTTATACAAAAAATTCTCAACATTAATGTATTTCATTATGAAAATCCTTTTACAAAACATTTATATTAGAAGGAAGTTATAGTTAAGGTTTCAATCGCAGATTTTATTATTTGTCATTCTTTTTTTCAATCAATGCTAAAGAAAATGCTTTAAAAGGTAGCAGAATTACTTTTCATATAAATCTGAAGCATTAAAATAAGAGGATAAAATTTAATATGAGAGAAAAATTTCTTAGAGTACGTAACATAATATTTTATAAGAAAAATGTCAAACATAAAAACATTCTATCAGCTCTTCATTTATGAATGGAAAACTCTTGTAAACTGAAATGTAATATTTACTCTCATTTTGTTATTAAAATAATTTGTTATTAAAAGTGGTATGTTTCAAATATACATTTTTTTTGTATTTTTCATTTGCTACATAAATAGTAATTTCAGAAGTATAGGAGGGATTTTAACTTCCTATTTTATCTTTAGAAAGTTCCAAATTGCTCTCTATAGAAGCAATTTTGTATTGTATTTCTCGGAGACCAATATAAACTTATAAATCTCTACCACGGTGAAAATATTTTACTTTGAAGTAGAACAAGTTTAAATTGTATTTGTTGTTATATTTGTAAATTTAAGTTCAATTTAGAAGACAAATTAATTTAATTGAGGTTTTTCTTGTCCGCAAGCGTTTATTTTATTCGAAAACAGTATTACATAAAAAACAAATAAAATTTGTTTGAGATAAGTAATGGTGTGCATAATTCAAATGGATTTTGTTAGAATTAGACAAATGTTTTTTTGAACCATTTAAATATCCTCTGGACCCTGTATCAGAGAAAGAATTTGTTTGATTCAAACATTTTTCTGAGTGAATTTCGTTTAGAATTGGTGCCATCTGACATCATATTTGAATTCAAAAACGCTCGACATAACCGAAGTTAGAAGGTTTTGCAATGAAAATGATGGTATGCAGAAGGGATCGCAATAAATCAAAAGCAACCGACTTTCTTATCATAGAATACGGAGAGGTAAAACATTGAGGTGGATGGTAACACATACTGGAAGGCACACACATACCCACTTTATATAACTATATATAAGGGTTTCTACGGAAAGTTAATTTCAACATCTTTCAAATTTTTTCTACACTTCACACATGCATAAGGGGCCGTCCGTCACGTAAAAAAAATGTGTCCTGCAAAAAGTATAGACCTCATCCCTGGGCCATTGGGAAGGCACAAAAATGTTATGAAAATTGAAAGCCTCCTTCCTTGATTACTTAAAAGAGTGAACGAGTAAGAAGAAAATTGTAGAGTTGTAGAATAGAAGAGTAGTAGAGCAGCAGAGCAGTAGAGCAGTAGAGTAGTTGAGCGGTGGAGTAGTAGAGTAGCAGAGTAAAGTAAAAAGTAAAATAAAGCACAAGAAAAAGTCCTAGACTGTCTAGGAAATTTGTAATAACTACAAGAAATTTAATCTATTAAAATGTTTAAGGCAGTCTGAAAAAATATGCAGGATTTGAAAGCAAATAAAACAATCATGCTGCAATGCAGTGCGTATTATTTATATTATATAAAATATATAACAGATTGTTATATATTGAACAATTGAACAATTAAAAAATAAAAGCGTTTGCAATAAAATTTTTTTGTATAACTAACGTCCTAAGTAGATCGAGTATTTAAAAATTTAACAATAATTAATTCTATAATTTTTTTTGATAAAACAATTTAAAGATTTTAACGTTAAAAATTAAACTGTATCAATTCGAAAGCCTTAGTAGTTAAACAAATGTAAACATCTAATTGAAACTTTATAAAATATTTTTAATTTTGAAAAAACATACAATTAATAGATTCATAATATTGGCGCTCTTATTCAATTTTGAACCATAATAAAATATTGTTTGAGTCTAAAATTTATATTTTTAATTCATTTCATTTGAAATTTTGTAATTCATTTTTTTAATACTTGAAAAAATTTGGCTAAATTGTTTGAAATATCCTTGAATCATTTTAATTTGAGAATTTAAATTTAAATGTTAATGTTAATTAGAGCATTGAAAATGATAGCGTGGATTTATATTTTATAAATTAAATTCTTTAAACTTTTCATTTAAGAAAATCTAAATTCTTAAAATTCGCAGTTTAACGGTATTTAATTTAAAATGGTTTATTCAAAAATTGTTTAAAGTGTAAATATATACAAATCAATCAATGTAATTCAAGAACACTAAAAAATCTATTTTCTTAATTATAGAAGAAGATATCGCAGGAAAGAGGCAACAGATTTTCGTCTGTTTCTTTATTTGCGAAAATTCCTGAAATAATAAACAGTTTCGTACTTTAACTGTTCTATTTTAAAATTAATTTTTTCATATGATTTAAATTGTTCATTAGAAAAATTGAATTATTTGTTAAGGTGTGCTTGTTTATTCATATTACCAACTTTATAGCTAATATATTTAACTGAAGCAACTATCATTTATTCATGTTATACAGATTTTATTTAAAATCAGGTAGGGAAGTCCAGCTTAGGGTGTCAGGTTGACTTAGTATTTGGATATATCTTTCTCTGGTGTAAATGAAGGAACACGTATTTCACAGTTAAATCAAAAAGGATATTCTTGATTTTTACAACCATTCGGAGATTTCCTGGGAATTTTCAAAAATGGACAGAATTTTTGTTTAAATTGAGGTATTTTCCGAATGAGAGTAGGTATTCAGGGTTTTCTGTTTTTATGCAAAGTTGAAAATTTAAGTTTTTCTAATAGAATAAAATAAAATTTTTAATTAAACAATTAAAAAATGGACGGTGTTTCCCTAAACTTTCTAAAAGTGGGTTTTTCAAAAACACTACTTTGCAAAATTTTAATTTTTGTTTGACTAAAACGTAATAATATGTACAATATATCTCCAAAGTTTCAATCTTGGTAAACCGCGGCTTCATATCAAAAACTGTTTTTTAAAATCAAATTCTCGTATTTTATACGAAAAAATCGGAAGGCACAAATAAATTTTTAAATAGAAGTTTACACATCTAAAAGTTCTACAAAAAATGCCTCTTGCTCTTTTGTGATATCTTGCATCATTTACAAAAAATAGGATGCCTTCTTTATATAACCAGAAGGTGTAAACAAATATGGGAAACAATAAAAAAGGTAGGGCTTTCCAGAAAACCTTCTTTATTTTTTTTCATCGAATTTTGAAAACGTAAAAAAATATTTACAGGAAAACCATACTTTTTTATTTTTTTCAATATTTCATCAAGTTTTTGCTAATATAGAGAATGCATTCTATTAGTTCATTATAGAATTTTGAAAACAAAAGAGGAAGATTTTCTAGGAAAACCATACTATTTTTTTAAACAGTTTTCAAAGTTTCTGCTAATATGAAAAATGCATCCTATTAGTTCGTCATCGAATTCTGAAAACATGAAAAGAAGATTTTGAGGAAAACCATCTTTTTTTTCTAATATTTTACAAAGTTTTTGCTATTATAAATAACGTATCTTATCAGTCCATCATCGAATTTAAAAAAAAAAAAAGATTTTCAGGAAAATCATACTTTTTTATTTTTTTTCAATATTTCATCACGTTTTTGCTAATGTAAAGAAGGCATCCTATCAGTTCATAATCGAATTTCAAAAACATGAAAAGAAGATTTTCAGGAAAACCATACTTTTTTATTTTTTACAATATTTTATCAAGTTTTTGCTAATATATTAGTTCATCATAGAGTTTTAAAAACAAAAGAAGAAGATTTTCAGGAAAACCATACTATTTTTTTTTAATAATACACAAAGTTGCTGCTTATATAAAAAATGCATCCTATTAGTTCGTGAACTAATTTTTAAAACACGAAAATAAGATTTTTAGGAAAACCATACATTTTTTTATTCTTTCCAATATTCTACAAACTTTCTGCTAATATAAAGAATGCATCCTATTAGTTTATCATCAAATCTTGAAAACACAAAGAGAAGTTTTTCAGTAAAATCATACTTTCTTTATTTTTTTTATATATTTTACAAAGTTTTTCCTAATATAAAAAATGCATCCTATTAGTTCGTCATCGAATCTTGAAAACACAAAAAGAAGATTTTCAGAAAAATCATACTTTTTTATTTTTTCCAATATTTCATCAAGTTCTTGCTTATATGAAAAATGCATCCTATTAGTTCATTATCAAATTTTTAAAAACATAAAAAAAGATTTTATGGAAAACCATACTTTCTAATTTTTGAAATATTTCACAAAGTTTATGCTTATATAAAGAAAGCATCTTATTATTTCATCATCGAATTTTGAGAACAGAAATAGAAGATTCTCATGAAAACCGTACTTCCTTCTAATATTTTACAAAGTTTCTGCTAATATGAAGAATGCATAATATTAGTTCATCATCAAATTTTGAAAACATAAAAAGAAGATTTTCAGAAGAACCGTACTTTCTTTATTTTTTCAAAATATATTTTACAAAGCTTCTGCTAATATAAAGCATGCATCCTATTAGATCATCATCGAATCTTAAAAACACAAAAAGAAGATTTTCAGAAAAATCATACTTTTTTATTTTTTTAAAACATGTATCAAGTTTTTGCTAATATGAAAGATGCATCCTATTAGTTCATCATCGAATTTCAAAAACATAAAAAAAAGATTTTAAGGAAAACCATACTTTTTTATTTTTTAAATATTTTACAAAGCTTATGCTAATATAATGAATGCATCCTATTTTTTCATTCTCGAATTTTGAGAACAGAAATAGAAGATTTTCATGAAAACCGTTATTTCTTTTAATATGTTACCAAGTTTCTGCTAATATGAAGAATGCATCCTATTAGTTCATTATCGAATTTTGAAAACCCAAAAAGAAAATTTTTAGGAAAACCATACTTCTTTATTTTTAGCAATATTTTATCAAGTTTTTGCTAATATAAAAATTGCATAAAATTAGTTCGTCATCGAATTTGAAAAACATGAAAAGAAGATTTTCAGAAAAACTGTACTTTCTTTATTTTTTTTCATAAATTTTACAAAGTTTCTGCTAATATAAAGAATGCATCCTATTATATCATCATCGAATCTTGAAAACACAAAAAGAAGATTTTCAGGAAAATCATTCTTCTTTATTTTTTCCAATATTTCATCAAGTTTTTGCTAATATGAAGAATGCATCCTATTAGTTTATCATTGAATCTTGAAAACACAAAAAGAATATCTAAAAAAAAAATCATCCTTTTTTATTTTTTCCAACGTTTTATCAAGTTTTTGCTAATATGAAGAATGCATCCTATTAGTTCATCATCGAATTTCAAAAACATAAGAAAAAATATTTGAAGGAAAACCATACTTTTTTATTTTTTCTAATATTTTACAACGCTTATGCTAGTATAAAGAATGCATCTTATTATTTCATCATCAAATTTTGAGAACAGAAATAGAAGATTCTCATGAAAACCGTACTTTCTTCTAATATTTTACAAAGTTTCTGCTAATATGAAGAATGCATAATATTAGTTCATCATCAAATTTTGAAAACATAAAAAGAAGATTTTCAGAAGAACCGTACTTTCTTTATTTTTTCAAAATATATTTTACAAAGCTTCTGCTAATATAAAGAATGCATCCTATTAGATCATCATCGAATCTTGAAAACACAAAAAGAAGATTTTCAGAAAAATCATACTTTTTTATTTTTTTAAATAATTTATTAAGTTTTTGCTAATATGAAAGATGCATCCTATTAGTTCATCAGCGAATTTCAAAAACATAAGAAAATATTTTAAGGAAAACCATACTTTTTTATTTTTAAAATATTTCACAAAGTTTATGCTAATATAATAAATGCATCCTATTATTTCATTATTGAATTTTGAGAACAGAAATATAAGATTTTCATGAAAACCGTTCTTTCTTCTAATATTTTACAAAATTTCTGCTAATATAAAGAATGCATAATATTAGTTTATTATCGAATTTAAAAAACACAAAAAGAAGATTTTTAGGAAAACCATACTTTTTTATTTTTTACAATATTTTATCAAGCTTATGCTAATATAAAGAATGCATTCTATTATTTCATCATCGAATTTTGAGAACAGAAATAGAAGATTTCTATGAAAACCGTTATTTCTTCTAATATCTTACCATGTTTCTGCTAATATGAAGAATGCATCCTATTAGTTCATTATCGAATTTTGAAAACACAAAAAGAAGATTTTTAGGAAAACCATACTTTTTTATTCTTTCAAATATTTCATCAAGTTTTTGCTATTATAAAAAATGCATAAAATTAGTTCATCATTGAATTTTGAAAACATGAAAAGAAGATTTTCAGAAAAACCGTACTTTCTTTATATTTTTTCATAAATTTTACAAAGTTTCTGCTAATATAAAGAATGCATCCTACAAGATCATCATCGAATCTTGAAAACACAAAAAGAAGATTTTCAGGAAAATCATACTTCTTTATTTTTTCCAATATTCTATCAAGTTTTTGCTAATATGAAGAATTCATCCTATTAGCTTATCATTGAATCTTGAAAACACAAAAAAAATATCTAAAAAAATCATACTTTTTTATTTTTTTCAATATTTTATTAAGTTTTTGCTAATATGAAGAATGCATCCTATTAGTTCATCATCGAATTCCAAAAACATAAGAAAAAATATTTGAAGGAAAACCATACTTTTTTATTTTTTTCTAATATTTTACAACGTTTATGCTAATATAAAGAATGCATTCTTTTAAATCATCATCGAATTTTAAAAACATAAAAAAAAGATTTTAAGGAAAACCGTACTTTTTTATTTTTTTGATATATTTTACAAAGTTTATGCTAATATACAAAATGCATCCTATTAGTTCATCATCGAATTTTAAGAACGGGAATAAAAGATTTTCATGAAAACCGTACTTTCTTCTAATATTTTACAAAGTTTCTGCTAATATAAAGAATGCATCCTATTAGTTTATCATCGGCCTTTGAAAGCATGAAAAGAAGATTTTCAGAAAAAAAAAACTTTTTTATTTTTTTCAATATTTTACAAATTTTCTGCCAATATGAAGAATAAATTCAATTATTTATAAGCAGAACAATTTTTTAAATATCATTTTTGTTTTTTCTCTTACAGAGTGCAAGATATCACCAAAAAACAAGATGTATTTTTGTAGTATTTTGCTAGATGTGTAAGCTTTTGTCCGAAAATTTTTTTGCACCATAAATCGTTTTCAATAAAAATGCGGAAATTCGGTTTTTCGAAAATAATTTTTTTTTAAGTGAAACAGTGGCTTACTAAATATGAGACTCTGGAAATATATACTACATATTACCGCTTATTTCCTCAACAAAAATAAAAATTTTTTTACGTGAGGTTTTCGAAAATATTCAGTTTCAAGAAGTTTTAAAGAACAGCCGCCATTTTTTCATCAAAAAAATGTCTTATTTTTTGAGAATCTGTAAGTAATCTTAAAATTCTGTCTGATTTTTAAATTAAATTTGTCAAGATTATACAACAAGATACATAGAAAGGCATAAAAAAAATCTATTTTTTAAGTTAATTACTAATTTTAGAAACATTCAGTCATTTTGATTGTGTTTAGAGCATAAAGAAAATATTTAATTATTTTTTTTTTTGGATTCTTCTTTTCTTCATGCTTTTAAGAAACTTTCCCTTTTCTCGTATTTTTTTGCGTAAAAATAAACTAAATCAATAGAACACAATAAGAAAATCCAACTATTTTTGGGTCAAAGTTAATTTTTTTTTATTTGAAAATTCTACTATTATATTTCTGGTACGGAATGCACTCATTTCGGTTGATAATTGTAATATTTGGTTTAAAATTTAATTATTTTGGTAATTTTTCGAATTATTTTTGTTTGCGAAATAATTTTTAAACAAAAAATTTATTCATGAGATTTTTTGTCATAAATCAACCTTTTACATTAAAAAATTCAACTTTTTGGTTAAAATTTTTTTTATTTGATTAAGATTCAACTATTTGGTTGAAAATTCATGTCTTTTGTTAAAAATTATCTTTTTTTTAAAATTAATCTTATTGGTTTAAAATTAGCTTTCCGGTGGAAAATTAAATTTCTTGGTTGAAAATTCATGTATTTTTTTTTTTGAATTCGTCATTTTTCATAAAAAGTCAATCTTGTTGGTTCAAAAATGCATCCTGCTTAGTTGAAAATGAAACTGCTTGAGTAAAAATTAATCTTCTTTGGTTGAGAATTTAACTGTTTCGTAGAAAATTCGTCCTCTTCTCTTGAAAATTTAACAATTTGGTAAAAAATTATATTATTTGATTGAAAATAAGCGTTATTATTAAAAATTCATATTTTTGGTTGTAAATTCCTGTTTGGTAAAAAAAAATTAACTATTTTAGTACAAAATTCAAATGTTCGGTTAAAAATTAAATTATTATTTTACAATATTATTCTTTTGAGAGAAAATTCACTTTTTTGTGAAAAACTTATATTCGGGGTTAGAAATTTAACTGTTTTGTATATAATTCATCTTTTTTAATTGAAAATTTAACAATTTAGTATAAAACTAAATTTTTTGTTCGGAAATCAACTTTATTGTTAAAAATTCATATTTTTGTCTGTTAATTCATATTTTTGGCTTAAAAATCAACTCCTTTAGTATAAAATTTTAATATTATGTTAAAAATTTAATTACTTTTTCTTAACAATATTACTCTTTGGTAGAAAATTAGCTTTTTTGTTGAAAAATCATATTTAAGGTTAAAAATTTAACTGCTTTGTAGATAATTCGTCTTTTTGTCCTGAAAATTCAATAGTTTGGTAGAAAATTAAATTATTTGGTTGAAAATTCATATTTTTGGTGGTGAATCATATTTTTAATCAAAAAAATCAACTATTTCAGCATAAAATTCTACTATTTGGTTTAAAATTGAATTATTAAAAAAAAATATATTACTATTCAATATAAAATTAACTTTTTTGTAGAAAAATTATACTAGGGGTTTTGAAATTCAACTGTTTCGTAGATCATTCATCTTTTTGGCTTGAAAACTTGACAATTTGGTAGAAAATTAAATTATTTGGTTGAAAATAAGCCCTATTGTTGAAATTCATATCTTACTTAGTTAAGGATTGAACTGTTTTGTACAAAATTTGTTTTTTTGGCTTGAAAATTTAACATTTTTGTAGAAAATTAAATTATTTGGTTCAAAATTCATATTTTTGGTTGTGAATTCATATTTTTGGTTAAAAATGAATATTTTAGTATCACATTTTAATATTTGGCAAAAAATGGAATTATTACTTTTTAAATATCACTCTTTGGTAGAAAACTCAATTTTTTGTGGAAAAATCATACTTGGGGTTGAAAATCCAACTGTTTTGTTGATAATTCATCTTTTCTCCTTCAAAATTTAACAATTTGGTAGGTAAGTAAATTATTTGGTTGAAAATTCATGTTTTCGGTTAAAAAATTTACTATTTGAGTATAAAATTCTAATATTTGGCTTAAAATTAAATCAATTTTTTTAACAATATTACTTTTTAGTAGAAAAGTAAATTTTTTGTGGAATAAATCATATTTAGGGTTGAAAATTCAACTGTAATAATTCATCTGTTTAACTTGAAAATTCAACAGTTTGGTGGAGAATTAAATTATTTGGTTAAAAATAAACTTTATTGTTGGGAAGTCATATTTTTGTTAAAAATGCAGCCTTTTTAGTTGAGAATGAAACTGTTTTGAAGGAAATTAATCTTCTTTGGTAGAAACAATCTTGTAGAAAATTAAAATTATTTAGTCAAAAATTAATATTTTTGGTTATAAATCAACTATTTTAGTATAAAATTCTAGTATTTGGTTACAAATTGAATTAATTTTTTTACAATATCACTTTTTGGTAGAAAATTAAGATCCTTGTGGAAAAATCATATTTAAGTTTGAAAATTCAACTGTTTTGTAAATAATTAGTCTTTTTGGCTTTAAAATTCAAAAATTTTGTTAGCAATTTGTCTTTTTTTCAACTTTAATCTCCTTGACATCTGAAGATAGTGTAGGCTTTTCCCGGTTTGACTATTTTTCTATTTCGCACCAAAGTATAGTTTCTTCCAATTTCAACTAACCACACAGCATGTTCGTCGTGGTATCATTCGAGTTGCTGGTAGTATCCGTTGATTATAATTTTTCTGTTTAAGGTTTTAGAACAGTGTATACATGTTTTAATTTTCTCCGGTGAATCTGAACAATAGGATAGTTTAAGACTTTTCGATAAATTAATCTTTAAAACTTCTTGATTAAAAATGTAAATTTTTTGGTTAGAATTCATCGTTTTGGTTACAAATTCAACTATTTATTAGAAAGTTGAGTCACTTTGTTAAAAATTAATATTTTTGATTGAGGATTGAACTACATTGTTGAAGATTCGACTTTTTTGGTTGAATTTGACTAGTTGGAAATTCGTTTTTCAAGGCTTCTCTTTTTTAATTAAAACTTCAACAATTTAGTTGAAAATACATTTTTTTTTATTAAAAATCAAATTTCCTGTTAAAAATTCATCTTTGTTAAAGATGCATTTCTTTGGTTAAAAATTTAACTATTTT
>JAUELO010000271.1:3072991-3084040 GCA_032357855.1 Amphibolips quercusostensackenii | reverse complement strand
CCTTCACACGCAGCACAAGCTATTTTGTGCATCGCTTTTGCCAGAAAGCTTTAAATCTCTTATTTTGCATTGCGGTCGTATCGAAATTTTGATCGAATATATGCAATTATGCACTTGAACTGAAATAGAAAATATTGCCTTCAATTTCAGTGATCGGAAAAAATTAGTTTTACGGTATCCCAATATTTAAGCAGCTTAAAAATTTGATCGAATTTCATAATATTATTAAATATATTATTATGCATTATTACTGATTATTATTATATCAATATATTTTATTATATATATTATTTTCTCTCTAAAGTACTTACCAAGGTGTTCCAAATTTATACCTGTAAAAATTTGATTTTTGCTGATTGAACTCCCCTCCCTAGGTTCGCTTATTCTCAGGAAAAACCCCCTATTTTTTTTCTAAATTAGTCAACATTAACCCATGTCACTAGACTTTTGAGTTTAACATACATTTTAAACAAGAAAAGCTCAACTTTGGAAAAAATGGAAAAAAGAAGTCCTTGTCAATTAATTTTTGAAAATTAAAATTTATTCAACTTTTGAGAAGTATTTAAGAGAAATACTTTCTCCACAATCAAGTTTTTAAGTATCTTCTAGCTGATGTTTGATTGTTAAAACAATTATTACTCTGTTTATTTTATGATATTTTTTATGTTTATTATATGATATTCCTTGTTTAATATCTATGATAATTATTTGAACAGTTGATTTTATTTTATGTTAATTTAACGTTAAGTATAATATTTTGCAATTATTAAAACATTTTTCACTTTTTTAAGCAATTCATTTTCGCTGTAAAATCTTGAAGAATAACTACATACTGGAGTTAATAACGCAGTTAATGAATGGCAAAATATTTTTTTGTAAATAACGATTAATCATTTAAAAATTTTCATTTTTTTAAATTAATTTTTTCTCCTGTAGATCATAAAATGTTCCTTTTTTCTTAAATGAATGATGTATTTAAAAAATGCTAAAAGTAATATTTATATTGGAACACAGTTTGCAATTATTTAAACAATTATTAATCATTTACTTGCACCTATTTATGGCGAAGGTAAAGAAAACTCTACTTATTAGTTAAACTCTTACACTATGTCGTTGATTATTCAGTATTTTCTTATTTCAGAATCTACAACTTAATTTTTTTAACAATAATAATTTTTCTTTAAAATTTTTGTTTAGTTACGTCATAGGTAGTTACTTTTTCAGTTTGATTTAGATGATGCAAAAAAATACTGATTGATAAGCGAAATAGTGTAGGAGATTCTAAAAACTAGAATTTTACCCATCTTTCTCATGAAAAAGAAAAAGTGATATTATTTGTTTAAAAAATTGCAAACTGTTTTTCGCAGAAAATATTAATCTTAAAATTTATTACGTACGTCATTCATTTCATAAAATAATAATTTTTTAAGATACACAGCATAAAAGAATTGTGTAGAAGATGAAAATTGTTAAAACAATTGATAAGTATCCTAAATAAGAAATATTACTTTCAACAATCGTTAATTGTGTCATACATTCCGGAAAATAATAACTTTTCAAGATATGGTGAAAAAAATAATACAAATATCCCGAAAAAATAGTAACTTTTTACAATTTATAGAAAAAAATATTGTTTAAAGAATTGAAAATTAGTGAAAATATACTTAGAAATTTGTCACTTATCGGACAAAAATTAGAAATGTTAAAATTTTTAGTATAAATTTAAAACGAAACTGCTATTTTGCTTTTTCCGTAGTATTTTCCGGGCATAATAAAAGGGAGTTGGGTGTTTAAAATTCATAGTTATTCAGTGTCAACTATTTTTTTGATATTTCTTAAGAGATGGCTAGACTTTAATTTACGAAAAGTTAATAACAAGCACTTTTTCCATTTTTTCGAAAACCGAGCTTTTTCCATTTAAAACTCCATGTTAATTTTAGAATCCCGGGTGCCCGAATTTAAAAAATAGCTTTTTCTCAAAAACAAACAAATTGGACGAAGAGGGGGGTCGATCTCTGAAAACCGAAGGTCGAATTTTTTAGAAAAGTCTCTTGTCATTTTTTGGTTTACAACAGTTTCGATACAATTTTGTCGCTCCTTTCAGAAATCATAAGCATTTTTTAAGAAACATATTATTTGATCTTCAAAAATTAAGGTAAAGTATTTTTTTTTCAATATCTGTACTAATTTTTGTTCTTAAAGGTCAAATAAAAGATTTCAACAAATTTCTTATGATCTTGTGGTAAACAACATTTTTTTATTCATTGATGGTTTCCCTGAAAAAAAAATAGACAAAAGTTAATTTCTCGACAAAAATATCAACATCTCGTCCTACACCGCTTCAAAAGTAAAAATCCTAAGCTTCATTTTAAAAAAATGGAATGTACTTTATAGACAATTAAATTTTTAATTTAATTTTTAAAAATGGGTGTAGACTTTTTTATTCCATTAGAAATGGTTATAAACATTTCAGAGACTATAAAAAAATGTATTAAAATCATGTATAAGTGAACATTTGTTTTATTCCATACAAAAGTATTTAGGTACGTCTAAAAAAAGCCTCTTCGTACAAAATAAAAAAATTTCACCTCCTCCCCATCGTTCAATATTTTTCCAAATGTAAAAAAAAGTATTTCATAAAGTACTATACAATAGGAGTAAATTTTGCATAATATTGAATTTAATTAATTTTTTAGGCGGGTGCACTAAAGAAAAAATGCCCCAATAATAAAATAGGTTGTTTAATCCAAATTTCTTTATGGTCACGAAATGAAGAAATGTTCCTAATTTTAATCTAAATCTTCTATTTTGGGAAAAATAGGGATAAAAGGAGAATAAGGGACTGACTGTGATCCCTGCAGTTAATTATGTGATTTCTAGATTAACACTTGCAAATTAAAAAATTATAAATTGAAGCTTTTAAAACTCAAGAATATTCATTAGAAAAGTGATTTATTTTTTAAAACCAGGGGAAAATAGGGATAAAAAAGACATAGGACACTGACTGCAATTTCCGTAGGATAAAAAAGACATAGGAGACTGACTGCAATTCCTGCAGTTAAGTAGTTTCTAGTTTAAAAATTCTGAATGGAAAATAAAAAATTTAAGCATTGAATTTTAAAACTGAAAAATCCTAAGAGAGAGAGTTATTTATTTTTTTTTAATTGAGGAGAATAGGGATAAAAGGGTAACAGGGGATTGTCTGTGATCACTGCAGTTTAATAGTTTCTAGATTAAGAAATGCAAATTGAAAATTTTAAAATTGAAGCATTTAAAACTAAAGAATCTTAAATAGAAAAGTGATTACTTTACAAAATTAGGAAAAAATAGGGATAAAAAAGAATCAGGGGTCTAAATGTGATCACTGCAGTTAAGTAGTTTCTAGATTAGCACTTGTAATTAAAAAAATTGAAAATTGAAGCATTGAATTTGTAAAATAAAAAATCTTAAATGAGAAAGAGACTTATTTTTTGAAATCGGGTAGAAATAGGGATTAAAGGGGAATAAGGGATTAACTGTGATCGCTGCAGTTAAAAAGTTTTCAAATTAAGATTTGCAAATATAAAAATTAAAAAATTAAGCTCTTGAAACTTAAGAGTGTTGAATAGAAAAGTGAATTATTTTCTTAAATTAGAGAAAATTGGTATAAAAAGAAAATAGGGGACTGACTGCGATCGCTGCTGTTGAGTAGTTTCTAGTTTGAGACTTCTTATTTTAAAATTAAAAATTTAAGCATAACATTTTCAAACTAAAGAATCCTGAATAAAAAGACCATTTTTTTGCAAAATCAGGGAAAAATAGGAATAAAAAGGGATTGGGGACTGACTGGATTTCTGCAGTTAAGTAGTTTCTACTCTAGGACTTCTAAATTAAAAGATTGAAAATTAAAGCATTTCAGATTAAAGACTCTTGAATAAGAAAGTGATTAACTTTCCAAGCTGGGGAAAAATAAAGATAACAAAAGAATATAAAACTTACTGTGATCTCTGCAGATAAGTAGTTTATGCTTTACGACTTCCAAATTAAAAAAATTAAAAAGTGAAGAATTTATTTTTTTTTCAAAAGAATCCTAAATAAGAAAGAGAATTGTTTTTCAAAATCGGGGAAAAATAGGGAAAAATAGGGATGAGAGGGGAATTGGCGACTTAGTGTATTCCCTGCAGTTAACTAGTTTTAAGCTTAAGACTTCTAAATTAAAATATTGGAAATAAAATCATTGAAAACTCAAAAATCTCAAATGGAAAAATGATTTACTTTTCAAAATTGGGAAAAAATAGGGATAACGGGGGAATAGGGAACTGTGATCTCTGCAGTTAAATAGTTTCTTGAATACAACTTCCACATTTAAAAATTGGAAAATAAAGCATTCATAACTTAAGTATCTTAAACAAGAAAGTAATTTGTATTTCAAAATCGGGAAAAAAGGTCTAAAACGTGAATTTTTAAATTTAATTTTAAAAATCGGTAAAGACTTTTACTTTTTTTTTGCCCTAGAGTTAAGTAGTTTCTAGTCTAAAATTTCTTAATTAAAAAAATTAAAGTTAAAGCATTTAATTTAAGAACAAAAGAATTCTAAATAAGAAAGAAAGTTGTTTTTTAAAATCAGGGAAAAATAGGTATAAAAGGGGAATTGGAGACTGACTGTATTCCCTACAGTTGAGTAGTTTCTAGTTTAAAATTTCCTAATTAAAGAAATAGGAATTAAAGCATTCAATTTAAAAACTAAAAAATCCTAAATAAGAAATGAAATTGTTTTTCAAAATCAAGAAAAATAAGAATAAAAGGGAAATAGTGGACTGTATTAATCCCTGTAGTTAAGTAGTTTCTAGTTTAAGTCTTCTAAATTCCACAATTAAAAATTAAGGCTTTTAATTTTAGAACTGTAGAATCCTGAATGAAAAAGTGATTTATTTTTTAAAATAAGGAAGAAATCAGGATAAAAGAAAAATAGGGAACTAACTGTGATTCCTGCAGTTAAGTAGTTTCTGCACTACAACTTCTAAATTGAAAAATGAAAATTAACGCATTTAAAACTAAGGAATTTTATATGAGAAAGTGATTTGTTTTTTAAAATCGGGGGAAAAGGGATAAAAAGGGAATAGGAGACTGACTGTGATCTCTGCAGATAAGTAGTTTCTGCTTTACGACTTCCAAATTTAAAAAATTAAAAATCAAAGAATTCAATTTTTAAACTAAAAAATGCTAAATGAGAAAGAGAATTGTTGCTAAAAATCGGGGAAAAATAAGGATAAAAGGGGAATTGGGGACTGACTATATTCCCTGCAGTTAAGTAGTTTCAAGCTCTGCAATTAAGTAGTTTCTTGAATACAACTTCCAAATTAAAAAAATGAAAAATGAAGCATTTAAAACTAAAGTATCTTAAACAAGAAAGTGATTTGTTTTTCAAAATCGGGAGAGAAAGAGATAAAAAGTGAAATGGAGACTGACTTAAGTAATTTAAGCAATTTCTGGTTTAAGACTTCTTCATTAAAAAAATTAAATTTAAAGCCTTCAATTTAAAATTAAAGAATGCGAAATAAGAAAGAGAGTTGTTTTTCAAAATCAGGAAAAAATAGGGATAAAAGGGGAATTGGGGACTGACTATATTCCCTGCAGTTAAGTAGTTTCTAGTTTAAGACTTCTGCATTGAAGAATTAAAAATTGAAGCATTCAATTTAAAAACTACAGAATCCTAAATGAGAAATAAAATGGTTTTTCAAAATCAAGGAAAATAATGATAAAAGAGAAATCGGGGACGAACTTTACTCCCTGCAGTTAACTAGTTTTAAGCTTAAGACTTCTAAATTAAAATATTGGAATTGAAATCATTGAAAACTAAAGAATCCTAAATGAGAAAATGATTTACTTTTTAAAATTGGGGAAAAATAGAGATAACAGGGGAATAGGAAACTAACTGTGATCTCTGCAGTTAAGTACTTTCTTGAATACAACTTCCAAATTAAAAAATTAAAAAATAAAGCATTTAAAACTGAAGTATCTTAAACGCTAAAGTAATTTGTTTTTCAAAATCAGGGGGAAAAGGGTTAAAAAGTGAAAAGGAGACTAACTGAGGTTCCTGCAGTTAAGTAGTTTCTAGTTTAAAATTTTTTTAATTAAAAAAATTAAGTTTAAAGCATTCAATTTCAAAACTAAAGAATCCTAAATAAGAGAGTTTTTTTTTAAATCAGGGAAAAATAGGGATGAAAGGGGAATTAGGTCCTGACTGTATTTCCTACAGTTAAGAAGTTTCTAGTTTAAGACTTCTTAATTTAAGAATTAATAATTAAAGCATTCAATTTAAAAATTAAAGAATCCTAAGTGAAAAATAAAATTATTTTTCAAAATCAAGGAAAATAAGGATAAAAGAGAAATTGGGGACATACTGTATTCCCTGCAGTTAACTAGTTTAAGCTTAAGACTTCTAAATTAAAATATTGGAAATAACATCATGGAAAATTAAAGAATCCTTAATGGGAAAATGATTTATTTTTCAAAATTGAAGAAAAATATGGATAACAGGGACATAGGGACCTAACTGTGATCTCTGTAATTAAGTAGTTTCTTGAATAGAACTTCCAAATCAAAAAATTCAAAGATAAAGTATTTAAAACTAAAATATTTCAAACGAGAAAGTGATTTTTTTTCAAATTCGGGGGAAAAAGAGATAAAAAGTGAAAAGGAAACTGATTGAGTTCCATGCAGTTAAGTAGTTTCTAGTTCAAGACTTCCTTATTGAAATAATTAAATTTAAAGCCTTCAATTTGAAAACTAAAGAATCCTAAATAAGAAAGAGAGTTTTTTTTTAAATCAGGGAAAAATAGGGATAAAAGGGAAATTAGGGACTGACTATATTCCCTGTAGTTATGTAGTTTCTAGTTTAAGACTTCTTAATTAAAGAATTAAATATCAAAGCATTCAATTCAAAAACTAAAGAATCCTAAATGAGGAATAAATTTTTTTTCCAAAATCAAGGAAAATAAGAATAAAAGGGAAATAGTAGACTGACTTGATCCCTGCAGTTAAGTTGTTTTAAGCTGAAGACTTATAAATTAAAATATTAGAAATAAAATCATTAAAAACTAAAAAATCCTAAATGGGAAAATGATTAACTTTTTAAAATTGGAGAAAAATAAAGATAACAGGGGAAAAGGGAACTTACCGTGATCTCTGCAGTTAAGTAGTTTCTTTAATACAACTTTAAAATTAAAAAATTGAAAAGCAAAGCATTTAAAACTGAAGTATCTTGAACGCGAAAGTAATTTGTTTTTAAAAATCGGGGGGGGGGGAAGAAATAAAAAGTAAAAAAGAGACTGACTGAGTTTCCTGCAGTTAAGTAGTTTTTAGTTTAAGATTTCTTCATTTAAAAAAATTAAATTTAAAGCATTTAAGTTGAAAGCTAAAGAATCCTAAATAAAAAAGAGAGTCGTTTTTTGAAATCAGGGAAAAATAGGGATGAAAAGGGAATGGGGGCTGACTGTATTCCCTGCAGTTGAGTAATTTCTAGTTTAAGACTTCTTATTGAAGAAATAAAAATTTAAGCATTCAATTTAAAAACTAAAGAATCCTAAATAAGAAATAAAATTTTTTTCGAAATCAAGGAAAATAAGGATAAAAGGGAAATAGTGGACTGACTTGATCACTGCATTTAAGTAGTTTCTAGTTTAAGTCTTTTTCATTAAAAAATTAAAAATTAAAGCTTTCAATTTTAGAACTATAGAATCCTAAATGAAAAAAGATTTATTTTTCAAAATTGGGAAAAAATAAGAATAAAAGGAAAATAGGGAACTGACTGTGATTTCTGCAGTTAAGTAGTTTCTGCACTGCAACTTTCAAATTAAAAAATGAAAACTAAAGCATTTAAAACTAAAGTATTTTATATGAGAAAGTGATTTATTTTCCAAGATTAGAAAAAAGGGATAAAAAGAGAATAGGAGACTGACTGTCATCTCTGCAGATAAATAGTTTCTGCTTTGCGACTTCCATATTAAAAAAATTAAAAATTAAAGAATTTAATTTTTAAACTTAAGAATCCTGAATAAGAAATCAAATTGTTTTTTAAAATCAAGGAAAAATAGGGTTTAAAGGAGAATCGGAGACTGACTGTATTTCCTAAAGTTAACTAATTTTAAGGTTAAGACTTCTAAATTAAAATACTGAAAATAAAATCATTCAAAACTAATATTCCTACATGGAAAAGTGATTTATTTTTCCAAATTTAGGGAAAATAGGGATAACAGGGGAAAAGGGAACTGACTGTGATTTCTGCAGTTAAGTATTTTCTGCACTACAACCTTCATATTGAAAAATGAAAATTAAAGCATTCAAAACTGAAGTATTTTATATGAGAAAGTGATTTGTGTTTCAAAATCGGGGGCAAAGGGTTAAAAAGGGAATAGGAGGCTGACTGCGATTACTGCAGTTAAGTAATTTCTAGTCTAAGACTTATAAATTTAAAAAATTGAAAATTAAAGCTTTTCATTTCAGAATAATTCCTAAATAAAAAAGAGATTTATTTTTTAAATTAGGGGAAAATAAAGATAAAAGGGAAATAGGGGACTGGCTTGATCCCTGCAGTTAAGTAGTTTCTAGATTAAGTCTTGCAAAATAAAAAATTCAAAATTAAAGCATTTAAAAACTGAAGAATCTTAAATAGTAAAGTGACATATTTTTACAAATAGAAGATCTGTTTTGAAATTTTGAAACTAAAAATCTCTACATTTTTTGCATTTAAAATAAAGAGAGAGATACAATAAAAAAAATTTGAAAGAGGATATTAGAACATGAAGACTTTTAAAACATGCAATGTTCAAAATCAAACAGTGTCAATTTTAAAATGAAAGCAATTTTAAAAATCATTTTTCGAAATTATTATTATACAATAGTGTCGTTCAATGGTTTGCAACAATAAAAAAAATTTCTTTTTAAGGATTTTATTGGCTAATTTCCGAATCTCAGACCAAGAAATTAAAAACAGTTGAGAACTTCAAAAACAGAAGAAATATATTTTGCAACGATCCTATTGAACATTTTTGACCCCAAAAATTAAGTCTTTAAAGATCAAAAGTGATAGTTTAATTTTAACTGTTTTGTTTCATTTTAAATTTATAAAAATTGATCTTTTCTAAATAAATGTCTCCAAATTTACAGCATTAATAGGCAGTTATTATCATAAACGATCGAATTCAAAAATATAAAAATCTGATACCATTTTAATAAAAAATTTAACTTGTTCAATTTCATTTTTAAAGCAATCCAGTCCAAAGATTTCCAAATTCGAAGACTTTAATGAAAAATAATTAAATAACAATTTATTTATTGTCCTTAAACGTAAATATTATATAGGGAAAATAGCAAAAAAATCAAAATTTTTCATATTAGTTTTAAATATGAAAATATCATTTTGAATCCAAGCATTTCAAATCAACTTTTTGAGCAGCTTGAAAATCAAATTTGCATTTTCCCTGCGGGATTAAATAACAAGGATCCTTGCTTAAAATGAAAACCATGTTATGAAAATAATTGTTTTACAAACAAGCCGCAAATAATATCCATTATGCACACACTAAAAATATAATAAATAAAGTACTAAAATATAATACACCTCGATATACCCATATCTACATTTACATTTTCATTCTGCATTTATTCTGATTTCATTTTCCGACTTCAAAATATAAACTAAAATTTATTTTTCCACATTGCTCTCACAGCTATAGAAACGCTGTATTTACGTGAAGTATAATAAAACATTTAATAATTCCATTTCAAATTATACACGAAATTAACGTTGTCGGCTTTGTGCAGTGCGTCGCTTCATCTATAATACTGATACGTTATTCCCGGGGTGATGAAAATGATTATAAATTTACGTGTGCAACATTAGAATTATAATTTATGCTCATTATTGGTAATTACAGGTAGAATGATTGTGGTCAATAAATGGTTAATTGAGAGCGTTCGCTGTTTATTTCACTTAATCCTTATAATTAGGTAAATAAATAATACAATTTTGACTCAGCTCTGAATTCTATGGAGTATATTTTTTACAAGTGCTTCAAACTGTCATAAAATAAATAAAAAAATGTTGATATATTTGAAAAAAACATAAACAGAAATCCAATGCATTGGAAACAAATATGCTATAGAAGAAGTTCTTTTTGATAATACTGACTTAAAATATCAGGGGAATGTAGTAAAGGTTGGGAACGGTTTTGTTTTTGGCCCACAACTTTTTTTCCGTGATAATATATTTGGCTTTTATTAGACCGTTTTCAAGGCCTATTAAAGAGCTCAATTTTTGCGAACAAATCATACATAATTCCGATGCAAAAAAAGAATTTGTAGCGTAGGTCGGGGCATCTCTTAAAACATAAAAAAACAAACGCGAAAAATAATTTTAAAACGCCACAGTAAACCTTTAAGTAAATATACAGATAGACTACAGAAAAACACAATTGCAAAAAAAGTTATTTTCTGATTTAATTTGTCTCAAAACAAGGAGATTTGATGAAAATTGACTAATGCAAATTTTATATAAAACCAACATATTTTCTTTAGGATGAGAATGTAAAAAATAATTAAGCAAACTAAAATTTAATTAATTCTCTTTCTATCTTCTATAATAACATTACTTGTTTGATTATTAATTATATGTGGCCTTTTGCAAGATTATATTATTATATATTAAGCTATATGCATATATTTTCGAAAATGTCAAATGCTTCTAAAAAGAATTGCTTTTCGTGATTCAGGAACTTTTCTTTGTTGCTATTTTAGAATTCTTACAAAACTTTGCAAATTTTTTCTATAAAAGAAAAATAATCACGTCTTTTTTTGTTCACGTTGAAGCATTACTCTGTGTTTTAGCAGCTAAAATTTTAATATGAATATAAAATACTTCAGGATGGTCTCTAAAAACAAAAGCTACTTTCTAGTAATTTTCCGGTTAGCAAATATTTTTGCAGGCCAATAATAATGTTTATGTTTAACAGAAATAACATGAAAAGTTATATTTTGAAGGTATTGAAAAAAATTTTTAGAGTTAATACT
>JAUELO010000271.1:2998573-3010787 GCA_032357855.1 Amphibolips quercusostensackenii | reverse complement strand
GACAAATAGTGCATATAGCTATGACAATAGGTGAGGCTTCTGAAGCATTCGAAAAAGCTAATCTACAGCATATCGTTTCAAACTCAACATTTTAAGATTTGCGTCCAAAAAATATCCTTCCTTCGAGTGAAATTCTTTATAACGAATGTGTACGTATCACGTCAACTTTATTTTGCTGCTTGATGGTGTCTCCAAATATGAAAGCAAAGTTCCTTTTTCGCGTAAGGAACTCCTAAATCCTATTTTTTGTGAGGAGGAAAATAAGTCATGTTGGAACAACCAGTGTATAGAATTTGTCTATGACCTGAATGTCATTCTAGAAGAATACTGCGATTTGAGGAAAGCGATGAAATAGGAGTGGATAAACGACGCTAGAAAGCATTCGAAACTTGTAGAAAATATAACTTTGTCAAATAAGGCTATAAATGAGCTGAACTTACAGTTCAAACATTTCGAAACTTATACATTCATCAAAGGAAAGCTGTCCGAGTACTTCGAGGGCTGCCAAACATCATTGAGAGAAAATCCTTAGAGATCCAGGAAAGAAATAAGCTGTTGTTAAACACATACTAGAATACACTTTCGGTGCATAGGTAATCAATCTCGTAGTCAATGACTTGTTCAAATGAAAAAAGCCAAGAAAGCTCTTATACAAGTGCACTATTGCTGTCAAAGTGTTTTATAAACGTGACATCAGTCGACAGGCACCTGGCAAGAGGAATATAAAATCTGTGAAAGGTAATGTGTTACACAGTCTTTAAGACAAATAAGGCATAAAGTTTTGCTGCATGATGGTGTCTTCAAATACATAAGCAAAGTTCCTTCTTCGCATAAGAAACTCATAAATCCTATTTTTTGTAACGAGGAAAATGAGTCATGTTGGTATAACCAGTGTATGGAATGTGTCTATGAGGTCCAGGAAAAAAATAAGCTGTAATTAAACACATAGTAGAATCCACTTTCGGTTCCTAGGTAGTCAATCTTACAGTCAATGGAAATGACTACGCAGAAGCTCATTCACGTTGACTTTGCAGAAAATTTTGAACTGGTGGAGCAGGATGAAACCCAAAGTGCAAATTAAGTCACAACTAAGCAACCTTATTTACAAGTTGCGTGTGGCATTTGAACAAAATATATTCATTTAAAATCATCAGTGACGACTTATCCTACTAGAAATATTCGGTATGGGTTTTCATCCAAGAAATTCTTCATGAAATACGAGTGATCATTTAAGTTGTGCAGAATGTTATCATTTTTTTAGATAATTGTGCAGAACAGTTCACAAAAAACAGCAGGATCATTTTTGTTGTGCAGCTAATTTTGTTAGGCACTTAAAATGAGATTTCCTTTTTTGAAAATTAGAATGCTTCTAGTGTGAAACTATAACATAAACATAGCTGCATTCTTATTCTGCGCTGCCTCGTTTTTGTTGAAATTCAAAACAGCACGAAATTAGCGTAATTTTAAGGGTTAACGTTTTTCTACCTTCAAGAGTAAATATTCAGTCTCGAGTATTTGTTTTCCTTAACAATATTTTGCTATTCCTGTTTCTGAGTGGAAGTTCTTGTCCGTTTCCCACGAAAAAGGTGCTTTTGACGGTGCAGTTGAATCAGTGAAACGGACTGTGGGGAAAGCTGTTAAAGACAAAAAAGATAAAGTTTTAACAGCAAAGAATTTTTGTCAGGTGCTAAAAAAAAATTCAGAATTTAAGAGTGCTGTATGTTCCGAAAGAGAAAGTGGAGTCATTTGTAGCTTTCCTGCAAAACAGATGAAAGAGAACTGTTAATTTGGTTGGCATAAAATCAATGCACCACTTTAAAGTATGTGACAAAGACCACATGCTTTGCAGTAAATTTTCAGGTGCTCTATTGGAAGAACATAATGTTTCCAAAGTAAAGAAAACTGTTGATTTTTGTAAGGTGCCGTCAAATAATACACGCTGGAAGTACAAGGATGTATATTTCCACTTATCAGACAATTCATAAAATTTTTGTTGTAGAAATAGTCGTAAGTTTTCTTTTTTCTGTAATTCCAAACCTAATTTTTCTAATAAATATCAGGGTATATTGTAAATACGCATGTATTTTTTCATAAATTGCTTTTTGAGAAACCATGAAGAAGAAAGTTGATTTTATCAGCAGTTTTGATCCTTCAAGTGTAGAGTAGAACAATTGTGTCCCATCCGATACAAAGTGGGTTACTACTTGATGAAAAACTAGAACAACTATTAAGTAAAATAAGTATATGTGGTGTAAGCATCGTATCTATAGAATCTCTTTGAGAAATTTTAATTGTATAGTCTAATACAATTAACAGATTTTTTAGGGAACGTAGTTGATTGACAGATGATGAGTCCCATATTGTCCTATCCGCTACACCTACTTAAGTCACTGTTCCAAGAAAACTGTAATCAACTATACAGTAATACTCGTCATAAATAAAATGGTTCCTATTACAAGTAATGTACATTATAAAAGGTCGTCGAAATAGTTTTAGATTGCGAAATATTCTTGTTACAAGTGTGTAAATGGACTACCGGATACAATAAGTATAACTGAAAAAGTACAATCCTAAAAAATATAAAAACTTAAAATTAAGTTCAAATGTTAATTACACTTATTATTATTTTGGATAAACCTTCGTAATGAAAACTGTGAAATCAATTATAAATTTCAATGAAACTCGGCAGAATTATTTCTATTTAATTAGCGCTATATTCAAATTTACAACATTTTTAATTCAGCTATAAATATCTTCGCTTTAACAACTTAGAAATGTGATTCATTAAAAATAATACTTAGAAGAATCTGCTACAAATCCTTTTTTAAAAGCCTTAAATTTTTTGCCCTGCACATTTTAAAGTTTTATCTCTGTCTTTAAATTTATTTTATACTTGCAGGTAATGATATCGAAAAATTTTTGCATACGCATTTGCAATTAATCACTTTACTATTAATTTGCTTCGATTCATAATAAGGCAAAGTGCAATAGCGAGTTCAATTAGACCAAAGTGGGTTTGATTTCGAATAGAGAATTCAGTGCATTGACTTATCGGATACGTAATTCCATTAGAAGACAGGTCAATATCATCTGAGCAATCGGCAGATAATTCAACATCTGCAGGTGCACTTTGTGCCGACTTTGCATTAAATGAATTTTTTTTTCAAATTACACTTCATTTCATTCTCGATTTAGGCCAAGCTGTGTGTGGATTTCTCGTCTGCAGAAAATGAAAATTAATATCCTTAATTGCAGGCCCTAGGAATTTGGCTTCTTGCCAAACCACTACAATACCCTCTTGAAGGGATAAAACGAACGAGTCATGCGAATTTCAGATGGTGATTAACAGTCTTGCTAATAGCTGAAGTGACAACACTTTAAGTTATAAAAGTTAATAAATTATCTTTAATTAACAAATATAAATTAAAAGTACGTTCCCTAATTTTATTTGTCTGATAAAATAGACAAGAGTTTTTTTAAAGTGGATGTATGTTTCTTTAAATTATGTAAATGTAAAAAAATTCAAAATAAATTTATTCTTTTTACTGTGTCAATATGGCTTTGAGTTGCTGTTTTTTGATAAAAGAGACATTTTAAATTGTAAAAAAATTTTAATGTTAAGAAATAATTGAGTAACCTGCAATAGGATTGCTGAGAAAATTTTTAATGATTAAAGGTCTTATTTTAAAAGAAAACTTTTAACTTTTAAAGATTTCATAATATCTTGAAGAAGAAGCTAAAAGATTTTAGTACATTTTTTTCAAATTTGCAAAATTTTTGAAAATTGTAGAAAAATTAAATTATTTTAAAAAGTATTCAAAAGTTTCAAAAAGGTTAAAATATAATTTAAATGTTAAGAAGATTTCCAAGATATTAAAACAAAGTGAGGATTTTTAAAGATTTTAAAATAAAATTTTCAAGCTTTTCAAAAATTTTGATGGTTTCAAGATAATAAAAAAAATCTTAAGATTTCTGGGGAAATTGCAAAAGGTTTTTTATTTCAAAAAGTTAATTTTTAAAGAAAACTAAACAAAATTTCAAATTATTTTCTACATTTTTTGATTGAGCCAACCAAAATTTGGGCTGAATTAACTATATACTCCATCTACCAAAAGATTTTGTTTAAAAAATCAAAAAATTTGGTTGTGTAAAAATTTTGTCGATTTAACCAAATCGTTTTCTATTTGAAGGTTTAAAAAAAATCAAAAATAATTTAAAACTTCAAAAGATTTTTTAAAAATTTTAAACAAAATGTACTAGATTTTTAAAGATATCGAGAGGAAAAAATTCTGAAAAATTTTTAAGAATTTTAAAAGCTTTTAAGAGAAGAAAAACATATTCTTAATATTTATGGGCAATTTTGAAATCATTTTTTATTCGAAACATGTACTCTAAGAAAAAATTAAAAATAATTTTAAAACATTTTGAAATGAAGATTTTTAAAGGTTTCAAATAAAAAGTTTTTTAAAAATTTTAAAAGGTTTCAATTGAATAAAAAATTTTACTTTAAATTCCTGAACATTATAAAGAATTTCAAAACATTTCAAAAAGTTAAAAAAAATTATCAAAAAAGAATCTGGAAGATTATAACTTAATTTTTTTTTTAATTCTTCAAACATATAATAAAAAAAATTTAAGAATATTCTGAATACCTTTCGAAGATATATTTATAAGGTTTAGAAGCTTATACAGAATTTTTTTTTACAATTTTAAGAAAAATTTCAATCATTTAAAAAAATATTTAAAAGATTTTGAACGTATAGAAGTATTAAATAGATTTCAAATTACTCGCGATTTGACAAGATTTAAAAAAATTTTAAACAATGTATATTTTGAATATTAAGAAAAAATATACAAGCTTTTAAAGAATTTTTAAAAATTTCAAGGGACTAGAAACATCCTTATAGGATTCATAGAGAAAGTCAAATAATTTTATATTCAAAACATAAATTCTAAGGGAAAGTTAAAAATAATTTCAAAACATGTCCAATCATTTCCTGAAATTTCAATAAAGAATGCGCAAGATGTTAAATAAAACCTTTACAATTTTGCAAGATTACAACATTTATAAAATTTATTTGATGGAAGTTATGAAACAAAATTTCTCTAGATTCCTGAATATATAAAAACACTTAAAAACATTCGAAACAGGCAATTTTTTAATTCTGAAAAATTAAAAAAAAATTAGAAAAAATTCAAAGAATGTTAACAAATGATTAGAAGGTTTAGTAGTCTACGCAGATTTTTTTTTGATTTTACAAGAAATTTTAATTATTTTAATGACATTCAAATGATTTAGAGGTACTGAAGATATTTTAAAATAATATAAAATTAAAAGAGACTTTAACAAATTTTAAGCAAGATGTGTATGTTTAAAAATTTTGTAAATAAAATTGAAAGGTCTTTAAAAATTTTTAAAGTATCAACTTAATAGGCAAATTTTTGTAAGGTTCATGAGAAAATTTCAAAAGATTTTTCATTTTTAATTTAAATAGATTTAAAAACAGTTAAGAATTATTTTCTAAAATTTTGAAAAATAATGAAGCAAAATTGTATGTAAATTTGAAGTAAGCCTAAGGGATGTTCAGAAGTTTTGGAAAAAATTAAAAAATAATAATAGAATAATTAATAATAATAATAATAAATAATCCCAAAATTTTGAACAAAAATTTCTTTAGATTCCTAAATATTTAAAAAGACTTTAAAATATTCAAAACAATTTGGAAAATTATAAAGAAAAAAGAATTTTTTATTTTAAAAAATTGAAAAAAATTAGAAAAAATTCAAATAATGTTGAAAGATGATTAGAAGGTTTAGAAGTCTTCGCAGATTTTTTTTTCATTTTACGAAAAATTCTAATAATTTTAAAAGACATTTATATAGTTTGAACGTATTGAACATATTTCAAAACAAAACAAAAAATTAGAAGAGATTTCAAAAAAATTTTAAGCAAAATGTGTATTTTTGAATATTAAAAAAAAATTTTAAGTTTTAAAAAAATTTCAAAAGTGTCAACTTAATAAGAAAATGTTCTTAACGTTCATGGAATAATTTTGAATAATTTTTATTTTAAATTACAATAGATTCTAAAACATTTGAAAATGATTTCCTAAAATTTGAAAAAAAACGTAAAATATTTTAAAACAAAATTTTATAAAAATTTGAAGTACGCTTAAGGGAGTTTTAGAAGTTTAAAAAAAATTCAAAAATAATTTTAAACTTGTGAAGACTTCAATTTAAAAAAAAATGTAGATTCTTGAAGATTTCGAAACAACTTGGTTTTTATGATTTTTTTAAAGGTTTGAAGAGAATAAACAAATTTTCTTAAGATACGTGGAAAAATTTGAAATTATTTTTTATTTTACAAAGAATTCAGAACATTTAAAGGACATTTTTTTAAATTTTGCAAAATATTTTAGAAATTTCTTAAAACATTTAAATCATTTTTATTTTCATTTTAAAGTTTAAATAAAATGTATATAATATAAAATTCATGAAGTCTTGAATATATTTTAAACTTACTCGAATTTTCCTAAATGCTTCGTAAGCTCCTGTGAAATACAAAAAATTGTCTCCAAAATTTTCTAGATTCTTTTTCGACTCATCTGAAATTTTTAAAAATCTTTTTGAATTTTTTCAATAATCTGAAGAAAATTATATTTATATAACTTGAAAAAACTGTTGGAGGTATTATCAGGTTCTACTGACTCGTTAAAATAGCGCTTCAAAAAAAGTAACCATCTTTGCGGAAACCTTTGTCAAAGGAAAAGGGCGCCCCAAAAAAACGTATAACTTTTTTCTTTTAAACATAAAAACAACAAAGCTCTTTCAAACTAATAATTTATTCTATTTATTCTCAAAAGAAGCTTGAAAAACAACCATCTGTCTGACACAGAAAAAGCTGCATAACTTTTTTATTTTTGAATTAAAAAAAAAAAACAAGAACAAGACCTTGAAAGGAACACCTTGAAAGAAGCAACCACCTCCGGGAAAAACCGTTGTCTATGGCGAGGCGCATCCCCAATAACGAATATATTGACACACAGAGAGTCGCATAACTTTTTTAATTTTTAATTTAAAAAAAGGTACTTTCAGACTATTACTTAGCTTTATTAAATCGTAAAAATAACAGCAAAAAAGAAGTATTTGCTTTAAAAAAATAGTTAACATAGATTCAGATCCACTTTTAAATCAAAATCGACCATAATCGTTTACAGGGACATAAGTTAGGCTTAAACAATTATTTTAGGCTAATAAAACAAATTACCGAAATTTGGCACTCACGCCCTTTTACCTGCTGAACCCTCACTTATTTCCTTGTTCTCAGTTTTCAGATCTCAAAATATAAGTTTAGCTTGTATTTATGTATTCCAAAACTTTTAACAAATTAATATTGGGTCCCTGCATATGACTTTGGGCAAAAATTATTTTCAAAAAACCCTTTTTTAACGAAATAATAACTTACTATATTCGAAACATGCTTTTTCGAAAACCACAACTTTCATCTTCCGATGGGTCATATTTCGAAGAAAGTAAGTTCTTATTTTTTTTAAATGGGGGTTTTGAAATCTTTTCGCCTAATGTCATATAAAAGGACCCAATAGTTATTCGAAATGTTTATTTTCTATCAAAAATTATTTTTTTACTCAAACCTTTATTTCTTCTTCTACACTATTATAAAAAGTTTTTTATTCTCTAAAGCTTAATTAAAAGATTTTGTAAATCAAAAATATATTTTTGATAATTAAGTCGGAAAAACGATCTCCTTGTTTGTAATAAAGACAGTTTGATGATTCTCATTAGCAATGATAAATACGTGCTCATGTCTTCCACGGATTAGAATTATTATGGGCTCTTACATCGTTAATATGGTTGGCATGTACTATTCCAACGTTCATGTACAGGCACCATTCAATTTAAAAGCTCTACATGTATGATTCGCTCCATTAAAGCTCACCCGCAACGTATTCTCATCAACGTCGAATGTGCTTGACGGCTCAACGATTGGCAATTTACGAGTCACCGATTACGCGTAACAGCTCCTGGCAAACATTCTCTGCAAATAAGGGTAACGGGAGAAAATCCATCAAGAAAATTCGCACTTGCAAACTGCATTTTCAATTGCCAAAGGAAAATTATCTCCTATCATCAAGCAAAATTTATGCTTGAAAAACATGTTCGATATTCAGACATAAATTATCGGGTCTAAAATTACGAGCACATCTAAATCGTTTTGAAATTATGAACTGAAATCTACAGATAGTGTTGTTTCTTATTTGTTTAAACACAAAAGTACAACTGTTACCTTTATCGGTTGACATCTGACATGTGCCCTTTGACCTATGACCTTTAAATTCTGAACTATGCGATATTAGCTCCAACGTTTGACTTAAAACCTTCAAACCCCGACCTCTCACCTTTCACTTTCAACCTTTAGCCTGTGAAATATCACTTTTTACTTCTAAAATTTCGTCATCTTCGATCTTTGACTTCTGACGTAACACATATAAACTCAAACCTTAGACTTTTAACGTTTGACTTTGAAGCTTTAATCTATGACTTCTGACCTATCACCTTCTATCCATCCTATCTCCTTCTGAACTTTCATCTTCTTCGACATTTGATATCTGACCTGACATATATTAACTTAAACCTTTGCCTTTTAACCTTCAAATTGTGACCTTTCGCCTTTGAATCCTGATCTCTTAACTTCTTTAACCTTTTTTTCTGAAATATCACATAATCACTCAAACCTTTGAAGTTCAAAGTTTAAGTTCGAACCTTGAGCCTCTGACCTATCACCTTTGCCTTCTGAACTTCTATCTTCCCCGACCTTTGGCCTCTAACCTATTGCATACTAACTCGAATCTTTGACTTTTAACGTTTTATTCTGAAACACTCACCTGTGATCTTTAAACTATGACCTCTCACTTTTGATGTCTGAACTTTCATCTTTGACCTTTAATCTCTAACCTATCACATATTACTTGAACCTTGGTTTTTAACCTTTGAAGTGTGACCTCACACCTTTGACTTCTAAACTTTGATCTTTCTCGATCTTTGAGCTCTAAGCTATCGCATATTAACTCAAACCTTTGAATTTCAACGTTTTGCTTTAAAACGTAAACCTGTGATCTTTGAACTCGGACCTCTCAGTTTTGATGTATGAACTTTCGTATTCGACCTTTGATCTCTGATCTGTTACATATTGACTT
Organism: Amphibolips quercusostensackenii; assembly: GCA_032357855.1. Lineage (NCBI taxonomy): Eukaryota > Metazoa > Arthropoda > Insecta > Hymenoptera > Cynipidae > Amphibolips > Amphibolips quercusostensackenii. The sequence continues at coordinate 3,001,572 of JAUELO010000271.1, read as the reverse complement.
GATCCTTTGTTTTTAATATTTAAACTATGACCTCTTACCTTTGACTTTAATCCTTTTACTTTTAGCCATTAAACTTTAACCTGTCACCTTTGACTTTTGAACTTTTATCTTCTTTAACCTTTGATCTCGGATCTATCATATATTAACTTGATCCTTTGTTTTCAACCTTTAAACTGTGACCTCTCACCTTTAAGTTTCAGCGGTGGCCTCTCACCTTTGATTTTAATTCTTTACCCTTTACCCTTCAACCATTAAACTCTGACCTTATCTATAAAATAATGCAACTTAATTTCTTTTAAATTAAACCCACCGAATTATATGTGATTGGAAGCGTATTGTTAATTCAAGAGCTTAATTTAAGTCTTCGAGATTAATTTAAGTTGATTTTTAGTGATTAGAAATTAACATAAAAATAAAAATGAATTACTTGATGGTAATAACCATTCAAAGTTTAATTAAATTGTTATAAACTTGAATGGAATATTAGTAAATACAACTGAATTTAAGTGGCGCGAACTGTACTCTAGTAGAATCTATTGGAAGTAAAGTAAATTTTATTTGTATTTGAGTAAGGAATTGAATTCTGATAAATTTATATTGAATGATATTGCATTAAATCATAAATTAAATCCCAATCAAAAATTATAATTCTAATCAAGTTTAAGAAAAGTAAAAGTGAATTCTTATAAATTTGATGAATTAAAGCGGGCTCAATGACAACCAAAAATTATAGTAGAAGATATAGAATTTTAGTAATTTGATTCAATTCTCATATTAGAAATGAAATATCATCAATTTAACTCGATACTATCTAAAAAATCCAGTTACTTGTACCAAAATTTTGGTACAAATAGTCTTTTTTTCAGACCCTGCTATTCATACCGACAAAAAAGGCTATTCATGCCAAAATTTCGGTACACAATTTAAATACAATTCACGAAATTATATTTAATATATGATAATTCCAATGAAATTAAGGAATAAAAATGTTAAAAATTAGATATTTGTAGTTAAATAAGTTAAAAAACAAAGCTTTCATGTCGCAAAATAGTCAAATAATGAATTAGTGAAGTTTTGACTGATTTGAATTAAAGCGTACACTGTACATATCTGCTATTCAGAAAGCTAAGTTACAACTACTTTTTCAAAGCTCCAAATGTCTTTTTTTTAACACTTATATTTTACTCAAAAGTGAATAAAGATACAATTTTGTAAATATATTTCGAAAAAAAATACATGCACTTCTCTTTACTTATAAACTTTTTTCTAATTTGGTGCACTTGTGCCTGACTAAAACATTTCATTTATACTTGCACAATTTTTGATATACCTTTTAACACTAGAAAATTTTTTCAATGATGGAAAATTATCTAATAATTGAATTTCTCTCTAAAAATTACTTGTTAGATGAATTATTTGATATCATCTAATATTTTTCCAATGGTAAAAATTATGTTTGAAAATTTAAACAAAAACTGTAATTTTTTCAATTCGATTGAAAAAAAGTCACAGAAATGAGAATGAGGTAAGCTAAATATGAATTAATCAGAGGAAAGGAGCAAAACTCGTCGCTTTTATTTCGCTTCCCTGTATGGGGAATCGAACCCGCGATAGTCTGGTTACTTGAATTTAATATTAAACCCAAGCACATCACAATTTGAGCTACCCTATGCTTAGATATAAGTTATTAAACAAAATAGGTATATTAATTAATAATTTATAAATATGATAATATAAATTAATTACAAAATGTAATTAGATCAAGGTAGTCTCTATATGTACAAGAAAAAATCTGTCCATAGATATGGACAGATAAAATACGGCTGTTCGTACCGGAATTCTGGTACATGTAGCCACGGCCAAGTTAAAATATTCTAGTAAATTTTAACTGAACTCTAGTCCCATAATTGGAATTTGCATATGGATTAAATCCATTTTAAACCGCAGCATCTTTCAGCGAGTTGTTTTTTAGAGAAAATTAGACGACACGTATATTTCCGATTTAAGAAAATAAAATGTCCATAAAGTTATGTACCTTTCCATTTTTTATTTAAAATTCTATATTTTTTTATCTAATGCAGATATGAGAACTTTCTTCTCGGATTCTAATGAATTTTATCATTCTCTTCTGCAATCTTTCGGAAAATGTTGAATACGACTAGTCTTACCTGTTGGGACTGGTCGAACTTGATTAGACAAGCAAGTGTTTTTTCAAAAACCCGCGAGGATGAAAATCCAAATCGGATCAGTATTATATTTTATGTCCCTATTGATACTACCAGGGTATTTAATGATTTCGATTGCTTCTCTATCTTTTCTTGGGAAAATATTGTATGTTTTTGTGATAACGGTTGTTTTGTCAAATAAAATTCTATGCCCTGTTTCAATATGATGCTTAGCTAGTGCTGGTTAAGAGAAATTTTCCAGCCTGACTTTACTCTCATGTTTCGTTACACAAAAACAATGTTCCACTCAGACCAATTCTCAGCGCAATGAAGTCACCAACCTACAACCTAGCACGCTTCTTCAACCAAAAACTGAATCCTTTCACAGAAAACACTATCACACACGTCAAAACCTCTTTTGACTTCATCAAAAAAATACAACAGATTCACATTCAACCCCAAAATATCCTAGTGTGTTTTGACGTAGAATTCCTGTTTACGAAAGTACCAATCTTTGATACAATCGATATTATTAAATACTTTGCCAACTTCCACTATAATCTCATAACTTTGATCGAACACTGTCTCAATAATACTGAGTTCTCTTTCAATAACCAATTCAACGGACAAGCCTCAGAAGCAGCAATGATCCCAAATCTCACCTGTAGTAGGTAAAATTTTTATGAAAGATCTAGAAACTAAAATCTTCAACCAATCCAAGCTTCAACCGGAATTTTGGTTGCGTTACGTTGACGACACTAGATGAACTATTAAAGTTTTCTGATTTTATCAATCGATAACAGCTTAATATCCAGTTCACCATGGAAACTAAAC
>JAUELO010000271.1:2944157-2960187 GCA_032357855.1 Amphibolips quercusostensackenii | reverse complement strand
GACGCAGATTCTTGTGAGAAGTTGGCCGAGCAGTTTTAAGAATTGGGCGGATAATACCCTCCTTCCACGCCGATGGAAATATTCCTGACCTAAACAAGGTGTTGATAATGTCCAGAAGGGAAGGCAAACACGAAGGGATACAATTGGTTCAAATTAGTTTTAAAAAAGTTTGTGATATGGTAGATATCTTAATTTTAAAATCCATACTTTGTATTATTAAAAGGTCGACTTGATAAAAGGGGTCATTGATAAATGTATTAAATTAAGTAAGAATATATTTAGAAATGAAAATTTGGTTCAAATAGAAATTAAAATAGTACAAAATAATCATCCACTTTTTTTGATAAAAAGTATTACTCGAGAAATAATTCATAAAACCTATCATGGTTTTAGTAAGAAAAATAACTGAATTGACACAAAATATCTCATCTAAAAATTAACGTTAACGTATGCTCAAGGACAGCCTGAAAGGTTAAAAAGATCTTTAGAGAAATTCAACATAAATGTTTATTTTAACAATAAAAACACTCTTAAAAAATGTTTACCTAATCGGAAGGATAGTGGTGATATCGAAAATTTGCCTAGAATTGTGTATCTTATTTAATGTAAGTATTGTGAGAAAGTTTATATTGGTAAAACAGGTAGGAGACTAAAAACAAGAGTCTTTGAACACAGAAGAGATTGCAAAGTTGGCAATTTTAATACAGCTCTATCACAACATTGTTGAAATTTAAACCATTTGTTTGATTTTGATTTTAACAATATTGAAATTCTGGCTAGAAAAAAAATACTTATAAAAGAAGAATTGTTGAATTAATTTGTATAAACAAATATCACAGCCCACATAACACACAATGTTGCAGAAGTATTGATAGAATGTTTAATTCATATATTGTCAATATTCCAAATAAACATTGCAGCAACGTCCAACAAACATTAAAATGCCCAACCCAATCAATATTGGTCATGAATATTTGTGAAACATTTCAAACGAATATTGAAATTGTGCTTGCTTTATGTCTGTGAAAAGTGTCTACAAAATCTTACTTAAATATTGGCGCTCAATGTTGCTGAAACATTGGCTGAGATATTGCCAGAATATCTCCATGAAATGTTTTGAAAATATATTCTTAAAAGTTTCTAATTAAATTTACTTTTAGGTTTTTTTTAAATTACTTATACATCTATCATTAACTTATAAGACTTTCTTTTAAATTGAGTAACAGTAAGTTACGATTTTTATTCTTTTTTAATTTTATTTTTATGTACATTAAAAATAACATTTTTTGTACGATGCAGACAAAATTCTTTTTCTTAACTTATGTACTTCAAAGAGAGGAAAATGTTTTTAGAAACATTGTGTCTAACGGCTCTTGCAAGTCAAGATTACGCATAAGCTATACATTTTAGATGTGAATTTTGAAAGACCCTATTGGAGATCAATTTTGACGTCAAAACACATTTCTAGATCACTTAGTTTGACACTTTCAGCAATATTTTTGTATCTATTATTTTATAGGCTATACGGCAATATAAATTTATTATATTTACCCACTTAGGCTATCTTATAAAATATACTTTTAATAATATACCAAGGATATATATGTACACACTTTTTAATAATATTTGTAATTATTTTTAGGTTTTAAGAGAAAGTATGTCAAAATTGTAAATATAGCTTATGTAATCCTCACTTAAAAGTAGCCATTGGACACAATACTAGAAAAATTTGTTTCTCTTAGCAGTACAGAAGTTTAGAGGAATGATTCCCACTGCATTAAACAAAAAATGTTGTCATTTTTAATACGTATGTAAATAGAAATACCCATAAATATAAAATCTTCTATTTTTGTTACTGAATTTAAAATATGGTCTTATAAGCTAATTATAGGTATATAAATAATTTAAAGTAATATATGTAATATATATTTTGAAAACATTTTATGAAGACCTTCCATCAATATCTCAGACAATGTTTCAGCAACACTGCGCTGCAATATTTGAGCAAGATTTTGTAAACACTTTTCAGATATATAAAGCAAGCATTATTTATTATTATTTATTTTATATCTATATTGCCTGGGTCACACATTTTATTGTTTCTTGAACATTGCTGCAATATTCATTTGGAATGCTTCCAATGTTTCAATTAAATATTCTAGAAATATTTCTAAAACATTTAGAGTTATCGGGGAAGTATTTTTATTTTATTTAGTTTTAATGTTTGTTCTATAATGTAAAAAAAAATGTTATTATTATATTATTTATTTAGATTCTTTGAAAAGGGTAGGCAGTGATAGCCGAAACGTCAGGACTTTTAATAAATGAACTTTTAAGTCATTTCGTTTGTTATTTCTTTTATTTTATTGAATAAAATATTTACATTTATGGTCGAAAAAAGTATTAATTTGACTCTCATTAAATCTGATAGTTATTGTTAATGTAAATTGTTTAAAGAATTTAGTGTTGTTTTCAGCAATTTTCTCTTAGAATTGAGTTAGAAAATAGCGGGTTTCTCCAAATTTTTCAATGTATTTTTACCTTTTCAATTCGCTTAAGGTAATAATTAATTCATGTTAATAAACAATACTGTTTAAACAATTTATTATTATTTTTAATAAGATTCTCTTTGAATAATGCTAGAAATTTGCTATTTTTTCTAAAAATATTCAACTTTTTGTCCACCTTTTACGTGAAACAAGGAGATAATTATAGCAATTAAACAAAACTAATTGTTTGAATAAATTATTATTGCTTATAACTATCTTCTCCGGTAGTTATGCTAGATAAATGAGTTTTATTATAAAGTATTTAACTTCTTGTCCACTTTTTGTTTGAAGGAGAGTGATAATCAATGCATATAAGTAAAAATAATTGTTTAAACAAATAATTATTGCTTATAACTATCTACTCCTACATTACTGCTATATAGGTGCGGTTTTTTTTTAAATTTCAACTTTTTGTCCGTTTTTCACATAGGGCAAGGTAATAATTAGTGCAAATAAAAAAAAGTAATTGTTTAAACAATTTATTATTATTTATAACTATCTTCTCTTATAGCAATACTGGATAAATTGCTTTTTTTATGAAATTATGAAATATTCAACTTTTTGTCCACTTCTCGTTCAGAGGGAAGTAATAGTCAATGAATTATAGTAAACATAATTGTTTAAACAAAAAAATTGTTGTTTATAACTATCTTCTCCGACATTAGTGCTATATAGGTGCGTTTTTTTCGTAAACTTTCCACTGTTTGTCAACATCTGACTTAGATCAAGGGGGGTAATTAATGCAATTTAACAAACCTATTTGTTAAGAAGAATTATTATTATTTATAACTATCTTCTTCTATAGTTATGCTAGATAGTTGTGGTTTTTTCTGAAATTTCAAACTTTTTATCCATTTTTCACTCAGCAATGTAATAACTATTGTAATATAACAAAGTTATTGTTGAAAAATTCACTATTGCTTATAACTATGTTCTCGTATAGATAATTGACAAGAAGTGACTGTTTTTTTGCTGAAATATTCAAGTTTTTGTTTACCTTTGACTCAGAGCGAAGTTATTATTAATGCAATAAAAAAAAATAATTGCTTAAGCGAATCATTATTATTTATAACTATCTTCTCTTATTTTAATGCTAGACAGTAAGTTTTTTCTGAAATTTTTAACTTTTTTTCCATTTTTCACTCAGTGAGGTAATACGTATTACAAGTTAACAAACATTATTGTTAAAAAAAATTTACTATTGTTTATAACTATGTTCTTGTATAGATCATTTATAGGAAGTGACTATTTTTTCTGAAGAATTCAATTTTTTGTTCATTTTTCACTCAAAGCGAGGTCATAATTATTGCAATTAAACAAAGATAATTATTTTAACAAACAATCATTGTTGATAACTATCTTCTCTTATAGTGAAGCAATATGGTTGCGGGTTTTCCTTAAATTTTTAACTTTTTTACACTTTACACATAGAGCAATAAAATAATTAACAAAATTTAGCAAACATAATTCTATTAAAAAAATTACTATTGTTTATAACTATCTTCTCCAATATTAATGCTGAATATTTGCGGTTTTTCCTACAATTTTTACTTTTCTGTACACTTTTTATCTAGTGAGATAAAAATTACTGCAAGTTAACAAAAATAACTGTTTGAAAAATTAATTATGGTTTATAATTGTCTTCTCTCAAACAATCGATGAAAAGTTTTTTTCTTTTTCAATTTTTAACTTTGCTTTGGTTTTTTTAGTTATTTTACGTATTGAAATTATTAATGTATTAAAAAGCTCAAAACCTATAAAACAGACTTACGAAGGTAATTATTGAAACAATCATTTTTGATTCGTATTCTATGGCTAATTATGAAGATAAATGTAAAGTTTCGACTCAATTCATCTAATATTGAAGATTTTGAATTAAATTTACAATAATGTGTTTTTCGTTGTGGGGAATACGAGTTAAGCTTCATGAGGATTGCGAAACCTCTAAATATTATTTTTTTTTTAACTATTTATTTTTTTGTTGATTCGAATTAATGTAAAGGCGATATAGATAAAAATTTGAGAAAAAAATTTGGTCTACCTCAATGTGTTTTCTGGAAATGTGTAAAGTGCTACACACAAATGAAATAAATTGCGATCTGGATAAAAAAGGCTTTTTCGAATTATACAATTTTTAATAGGCAATTTCATGCCGTGGAAATAAATCTTTTAATTAAACTTTCAGCTTACGAGTTTACTTTTATCTAGTAAGATTCGTATACGTTCGCAAGTTGTGCTTTTGCCAAGAGAAAATTGTATTTTCTGGTCTGTTTAATTTCAATCCCAGAATATTTTACGCTCAGGATTCACATTTTGAACAGATGAATAAACAGAGATCTGCAATAATAATTAACAAATTTTAAAAATTTAAAACTCCATTAATTTTAATTATGCAAATTTAGATAGTAATTGTAAATTTTGGTAAACTGACTTCAAACTGACACAACAGACATGTCAGTAATTTTTTGTCGGCAAGAAGTTAAATTTTATAGGTTGATTGTAAAAATAAGCATTTTTTAATAGAAAATAGTTATAAAAATTTAGATAGTAATAAGCCATTTTGATATTCAACTAAGTGAATCATTGTGAATATTTTCAAATAAAAATATTTAAGCTTTTCATTGGATACCGTAGTATTTAATTAGAAACTCGTGAGTGTAGAATATAATAATATTCAATTGACAATATATATATATATATATATATATATATATATATATATATGAAATTGGGATCAATCTAAAATATTTGATTTTGAACAACATAATAAAAATTATAAGTTAAAAACTAATATTTTAAAAAAATATTTTGACGTTCCACTAAGGTTCTTGAATTTTTTCTCAGTTAATACGTTTTCCTTTCTTTTTACTTAAAATACTTGAAATAAAGTTGAAGCCTTTAACCTTTTTGACTTGTGATACTAGTTTAACTAGAAAGAACTAAATTGATCAGGTCTATTACAATTACAATTTTTTAATTTCAAGCAGGAATAGAGTCCCTAGCCTTCTCAGTTTATTATATAAAAAAGTCAGAATCTTAAACTAAAATGATTAAATTTTCTAGCAAGAAGACGAATTTTCAACAAATCACATAAATTTTCGAAAGAAATTAAATTTTTAAACTAAAAATACTAGTTTTGTCCAAAAATAAAATAGATGAATTTTCATTTTAAAAAATTAATTTTTATTTTAAAAGATTAATGTTCATTAAAAAAAATTTACTTTTAATAAAAAAAAAATTTTCTACAAAAAAAGTTTAATTTTTTACCTGAAAGTAGGAATTTACAACAATAAAGGTTATTTTTAACCAATTAGTTTAATTTTTAGTTATAAAATATAATTTAAACCAAAAAAAAAAATTTTTAACAAAGTAGTTTATTTTTAAACGAAATAGAAGAATTTTCAACAAAATAATTAAATTTTCAACTAAGAGGAATTTTTTTCCAGCAAGAGATTACATTAATTATCAAAAAATACGAATTTGGAATAAATATAAGAATTTATAACCAACTACCTAAATTTTCAACTAAAAAAGATACATTTTCAACCAAATATGGAATAGTTGAAGTTTCATTTTAAAAAATCAATTTTTAACCATAAAAACGGGATTTTTTAACAAAATAATTAAATATTTAACTAAAAAAATGAATTTTGAACTAAAATTATAAATCATATAATAAAAAATATTTCTTGACAAAGTAATTCCACTTTCAACCAAATACTTCATCTTTCAACCAGATAGTTGAATTTTCAATCGATAAAGATGAATTCTCAACGAAAACTGTAACAGTTGATACTTCAGCCAAAAAAGATTTTAATTTTAAGTAAAAAATAGTGGAATTTTCTACTAAATTGTGGAAATTCTAAGCAAAAAAGGCGAATTTTACACAAAAAGTTCAATTTTTGACCCAAAAATATGCATTTTCAACAAAAAAGTTAATTTTTAACTCAATTGTTAAATTTTTGGTTGAGTAATTTCTTTTAACGAAAAACACGAACTTTTAACAAAGTAGAAATTTCAACTATTTCATTGAAAATTCAACTATTTTATTATAAAAATTTCTTATTGGTGAAAATTCTTCCACTTAGGTACAAAATTAATCTTTGAATTCTTGACTTTTTTAGGAAAATTAATGTTTTTGACAAACTTTTTCCTAAGCAGTTTAATTTTCAACCAGAAATAAACTTGCAACAAAAGCATACTCAAATTTTCAACGAAGAAGATTGTTTTACTACCAATAGGATTAATTTTCTACCAAAAAGACGACTATAAACAAAACATATGAATTTTCAACACAATTCTTGAATTTTCAACGAAAAAAGATAAATTTTCAACCAAAAATAGAATAGTTAAATTTTCAATACAAGAAAAAATCAATTTAAACCAAAAAAGTAAATCTTCAATAAAATAATTCAATTTTAAACCAAATATTAAAATGTTTCCTTTAAGAACTTCATTTTTAGAAAAAAAGATAAATTTTCAACAAAGTAGTTCAATTTTCAATTAAAAAGATGAATTTCCAACAAAATACTTTAATTTTTGATCAAGAGAATTATTTTCCACTAAGATGATGATTTTCTACAAAAAACTACGGATTTGACCTAAGAGATATGAATTTTAAACCAACTACTTGAATTTTCAATTAAAAAAAGATAAATTTTCAACTAAATATGAAATTTTTAAATTCTCATTTTAAAAAATACTTTTTAAAAAAAGGAAATTTTCAATAAAATGATTGAATTCATACTTTAGCCGAAAAGATTTCTATATTTTAAAATTTTTGGTTGAAAACTAATCCTCATGGTAGCAAAATAATCATTTGAGATCAAAATTTAGGTATTTTGTTAAAAATGCATCTCTTTGGTGGAAAATTGAACTACTTTGTTGAAAATTCTTTTTTTTATTGAAAATGAATTTTTCAACTGAAAATTAAATTTTTTGTTTGAAAATGAACTACTTTGTTAAAAATTCATATTTTTAGGTTAAAAATACAATTTTTTTGTAGAAAATTCATCTTTTTTGCTTTAAAATTCCTCAATTTTGTAGAAAATTTAACTATTTGGTAGATAATTTAACTTTTTTGTTAAAAACTCGCGATTTTTTATTGGAAATTAATGTTCTTATGATGTGTTTACACATACCGCAAAAATCTAGTTATTTGTACCGAAATTTCGGTGAAAAGTGCTCATTTTCTAGTTCTGTTTTCACCGACAAAATCCATCCATTCGTACCAAAATTTCGGTAACCGTAGCCACGGCCTTTTTAAAATAAAAATTTAACTATTTTATTTTTGACTAATAATCGATATTTTTGGTTTAAAAATTCAACTCTTTGGTTAAAAATTTGTTTAATTTGGTATAAATTCTTCCGATGTGGTACAAAATTAATCTTCTTTGTTTAATATTCAACTATGTGGCTTGCAATATATATTTTTTTTAAGAAGTCTTGATATTTTGTAAAAAATTAATCTTTTTGATTGAGAATTAACCTTTTTAATTGAAAATTAATCTTTTTGATGGAAAATTTAACATTTTGTAGAAATTAGGTCAATTCGACCGTTTTCAAAATAATAATACAATAAATAAAGGGGTATATATAAATAAGAATTCATAAAATAATCAAAATTATTCGAATTTTGATTCATCTTGAATTGTTTAATTAATCATTTAGTTTTTGTTGCAAAGTAAGAAAATAAAACAGTGTGTGTCAGCCATGCAGTGAAAGAAAAGGGCAAGGGGAAAGGGCTAAGGGGCAAAGTAAGAGAGAGAGAGAGAGATTTCTTGAACTGACCGCTCATGAGGCCCTGTCGTCGTGCGGTCGTGCGGTCACGTGGCCGTGCGGTCCCCGCTTTTTTTCATTTACTTCCGTCCCAAAAGAATTTTTACTCACAAAAAAAATAAAACAATAACCAAATTTGCAAGTAACTATGAAACGGTACATTTGAAAGCATCATTCTTTTCTGTCTGTTTACATTGACTCATTTACACTTGTCTCTGGATAGTTAATAGAGAATATCTGTGATGGAGAAATGGTGGATTTCGCTAAAAAAAGAGCAAGGAAATTAAAGCACAACACTAAAGTACATACAACGGAAAACAGGGACTGAATTCGCGATGCAATTTCCTCAACTCGGTCGTTTCCGCATGACGCTTTTTGTTACCGACCCTCGTTTAACACAATATCTTTTGCTCTTTTGAAAATATATTTTGCCTAGGCTTTATTTTATAAATTCGCTTTCACCTGCAGTTCGAAAGATAAATCATTTCTACATAAATCACCTCCCCATTCTCATTAATAACGGGAAAACTTTACGAATAAAGTTTTCAAGGATATTAATCTACCTGCCTATAAATAAAAATTTAGTACTGTATTTTTTAATTTGCAATCATATTAAATTATTTTTAAAAATTGTAATTGGACTAATATTAAGAGGGCACGACTGAAAAAATCGAAAAATGAAATTCACGAATTAGAAAATTCCCGATGAATAAAATTCCCGAATAATAAAAATTCCGAATAATGAAATTCCCGATTAATAAAATTTCTAAACGACAAAATTCTCCAATAATAAATTTAATTAATTACTTTTTTTTTAAATAACTAATATTTATAATAAAATTTTAATTTTTTAAATTCTGGAATTATCTAGATGGGATATTTTATAATTCGTCAATTTTCTGTCCGGAATTTTATTATTCGGAAATTTTCCAATTTGGGCATTATATTAATCAGAAAATTCATTACTCGAAAATGTTATAATTCATGAATTTTTTGAATCGGGAATTTCATCATCCGGAAATTTTATTATTTCGAAATTCTATTATTTGGGAATCTCACAGTGTCAGGAATTTTATTTTTCGGGATTTTTTAGTCGTCTCAATCGGAGATCGGTATTATTAAACAAAAAGCATTTAAGTTTTCAGTCGTTTCTCACATGCAAAACGGAAATATCGTAGAATTGTTTGCTATTTTGATGAAACAAACATTTTTGCTTCTCTTGAAAGTTTAACTATTTTGGTCAAAAGTTATCCTTTTTGGGCAAAAATTCTTTTTTTGTTGAAAATTAATTTTCTTACTGGGAAATTTAACTGTTCCTTGTCTTGTGAAAAATAATTCGTTTTTGTCATGAAATTTAAGTTTTAAATTTTATTATCAAGAATTCATCTTTTTTTATTGAAAATTTACCTACTTAGTTGCAATTTGCACTACTGAGTTAATGATTAATTTTATTAAATGATGATTCAACTATTTTGTTGCAAATTATTTGTTTTTGGATAAAATTATATATTTTATTAAATATGAATTAAAATTTTACATCTTAGATTAAAAATTGATCGGTATTAGTTAAAGATTTATCTCCCTAGTTGAAAATTTTGTAATTTCATTGAAAATGCCTTTTTTTGCTGTAAAAGATCAATTTTTTAAATTGCGAATCGAACTATTCCATTTGTGGTTAACAATTAATCGTTTTTAGTTTAAACTTCAGCTATTTTGTTAGAAATATATTTGTTTTTTGAAAATCCAACTGTTTTGCAAAAAGTTTATCCTTTTTGGCATACAGAAAATTCAACTATTTCTTTGAAAATTAACTTCTTTTTAAAATTAACATTTTCAGTTTGAAAGTTCAACTGTTTTAAGGCAAATAATAATAATAATAACAGATCTTTATTATGAATCCAGTCTACATAAAATTAAATACACAAAAGCGGATGTACAATAGGAACATAAAAGGCAGAGGTTCAGCTCAATCTGCTTTCCAACCAATCCTATTAGTCTGCTTGAGTTAAAAATTAATTTGCTTTGTTAAACATTTGTCTTTTCAAATTAAAAATTTCTTTTTTTTTGGTACTAAATTCAACAATTTGTTGAGAAATAAACTTCTTTGGCAAAATTGATATTTTTATGTTATAAATTCCACTGTCTTCAAGAAAATACATATTTTTTCTTGTAAATTCAATTATTTTGTTGTGAATTCGTCTTTTTGAATTAAAAATTCTTCTCCTTTGTTAGAAATTTGATTTAAGACAGTTGACTTTTCAACCCGAAAATATGAATTTTGCCAAAGAAGTTAATTTTAAAGTAAATAGTTAAATTTTTAACTGAATAGTTGAATTTTCTACTAATATAAGAAAATTTTCAACAAAAAAGACGAATTTTCAACAAAACAGTTAAATTTTGAATCAAAAAATGACTTCATAACAAAATTATTGAATCTTTAACAATATAATTACATTTTTAACTGAAAACATGAATTTTTTAACGAAGTATTTAAATTTTCAATATAATAGATAAATTTCGAACAAAAGAAATGAATTTTCAACTATATAATGATAAATCTTGAAAAAAAATCCATGTTTAAAAAAGCAGTTTAATTTATAACCAAATGTGGAACATTGAATTAAAAAAAAAAAGATAAATTCTAAACAAAAATTGTAATAGTTGATATTTCAACTAAAAATTATTTTATTTTTAACTAAGAGAGGCGAATTTAACCCAAAAAAATGAACTTAAAAAAACTCAATTCTTAATCAAAACAGAATTTGATGATAAAAGGAAAAACTTTTCAAATAAAGTTTTCAAGGATATTAATCTACCTACCTATAAATAAAAATTCATAAAGGTATTTTCTTAATTTGCAAGTATATCAAATTATTTGAGAAAAGTCGTAGTGTAGTTAAATTATTAATTAGGGATTAGTAATATTTAAAATAAAAATTTAATTTTCTTATCGTTTCTTACCTGCAAAATGGAAATGGCGAAGAATCATTTCTTATTTTAATTTTGAAAAATGTATATCTTATTATTTTCTTAAAAATTTAACTATTTTGTTTAAAAATCATCTTTTTTATTCAAAAATTAATTTCTATCGGTTAAAAATTAATTTTATAAATTGAACATTTAACTGTTCCATTTCTTATGGAAAATTGATCGTTATTATCAGAAAATTCACCTGCTAAATTTTTTAATGAGAACTTATATTTTTGGCTGAAAATGCAACTACTTAGTTGAAATTTGCACTAATTTGTTAAAAATTTATGTAATTGTTTAAAGATTTAATTAATTTGTTGCAAATTCGTTTTTTTTGGTCAAAATCAATAAATTTTTTAATGAAAACTTAACTTTAACATTTTTCGTTGAAAATTGATTGCTTTTAGTTGAAGATTTATCTTTTTAGTTATAATTTTAACTATTTCATTAAACATTCATTTTTTTGAAGTAAAACCCTAATTTTTTAAACTTAAAATTTTACTATTCGATGTATGGCTCAAAACTAATAATTTTCAATTTGAAAGACAATTATTTTGTTAAAAATAAACTTCTTTTTGATTATTTGTCCTTTTTGATTGAAAATTCTATTATTTTGATAGAAAATTCAACTATTTAGTTTGGAATTAACTACTTTGTCAAAATTCATATTTTTAGGTTAAAAATTCAACTGTCTTAAAGAAAATGCACCTTTTTACTTAAAAAATCAACAATATGGTAGAAATTGTTTTTCGCTCTTGACTGAAAAATCTTTCTCGATTGAAAATTCAATTCCTTTGTTGTAAATTCGTCTTTTTGATATAAAAAATTTATCTCTTTTTGTTGATAATGTAACTGTTGAATAAAAAATTAGTCTACTTACCTATTATTGAAAATATTATAACGTAGTTTTTTAAATTTAGAATCACACTAAATTATTTTAAAAAGTCATAGCGTAATTGGGCTAATAGTCAGTCAATGGTATTATTAAAACTAAGCATTTAATTTACCAATCGTTAATTTAAAAAATGTTTATTTTATTATTTTCTTGAAAATGCAATTATTTTGTTAAAATTTCATCTTTTTTTTGGTAAAATAATCTTTTTTTGTTTAAATATCAATTTTCTCAGATAAAAATTAAACTGTTTCATTTTTAGTGGAAAATTGACCCTTTTCATTATAAAATTCCTTTACTAAATTTTTCATTAGAAATTTATCTTTTTTTGTTTGAAAATTCAACTACTTGGTTGCAATTTGCACAAAAAATTGCATAAAAACTTCCTATAATTTTAAAATGAAAAAGTTTATTTTTTCCACTGTGAGACGTTTATAAACTTTGATTGGTTGAGATAAAAATTATTAAATAAAAATTTAAATATTCATTTTTAATGAAAAATTGTGTTTTTTCATAAATCAAGCATTTGGTTAAAAATTCACGTATTTCAATGAAAATTCGTTACTTTGCGTTAAAAATTAATATTTTTGGTTAAAAATTGATCTTTTTGGTTAAAACTAATCTTTTCGGTCCAAAAATGATTCCTTTGGCTGAAAATTTACCTATTTTTTTGAAAATTCAATTTTCTTTTGCTCAAAAATTTATATTTTTCAAACAAAAATTTATCATTTTTCTGGCAGAAAATTCTTTTTCTTCTTTGAAAATTTATCTTTTTTGGTTAAAAATTTATTTTGTTTTTGTTGATAATTTGAATATTTTGGTAAAAATAAGTTTTTTTGTCAAAAATTATCTAAAATGGATATTTAAGTATTCGATTTTTGGTTAAAAATTCATCTCTTTCAGTTGACCCTTTGGTTGAAAATTCATATATTTTATTAAGCATTCGTCTCTTTTTGTTAAAAATTTATCATTTAGATTAAAAATTGTCCTGTTTGGCAAAAAAAAATTTCTTTGGCTGAAAATTTAAATATTTTTTTTAATTCCACTATTTTGTTGAAACTCTCTTTTTTGGATCAAAGGGTTTAAGAATGTTTGAAAATTTACCAAATTTGTTTAAAATCATGTTTTGTTAAAAATTGTTTCAACTTTCTTTTAATTAATCTTTTTCGTTGAGAATTAAACAGATATTTTTTTAAAAATTCAATTTTTTATCTGAACATTTAAGATTTCAATTTTTTGTTGAAAATTCTTATTCTTATAGTTGAAAATTCATTTCTTAAGTTGAAAATTTATTTCTGTGGTTTAAAATTTTACATTCTTGTTAAAAATTGTTTGTGTTACTTTGAAATATTCACTCTTTAGTTATTTAAAATATTAAGTTTTGCCCCATGTAGTCTATTGCAATTAGTATTATTTTGTAATCATTGGCCTCATTTTATAATTTAAAAATAAAAATGACAAAGATAATAATTTTCAAAAAATCTAATTTAAAAAGAAATAGACATTAGTTAAAATAAAATTTTTCAGACACATTTTTTAAGTAAACATTTATATTTTTAAACGAAAAATATGCAATTTGTCTACCGAAAAAAATGAATTTTCAAGCTGAAAGTACGTATTTTTCACATAAAAGTTATTTTTCAACCAAATAGTTCAACCATTTTCATATGAAGAAGACAGATTTTCAAAAAAAATTAAACTTCCAACAAAAAAGTTAATTTTCAACCAATTAGTTGAATTTTCTAGATGAATGACAAATTTTCACCTAAGATTATGTATCTTTAACTAAACAACTGAATTTTTAACAAAGTAGATAAATTTTTAACCAAGTAGTTGAATTTTCATCTAAAAAAAGACAAAATTTGAAAAAAAGTTAAACCTTCTTTAGAATTTTTTTTACCAAAAAAGATGAATTTTTCCACCATTTTCAACACTTTTCATAAAAAGAGTTGAATTTTCAAAAAAAAAAAGTTCGTTATTTATCAAACAAATAATTTAACTTTTTACTAAAATATGCAGCTTAAATAACAGTTGAATTTAACAAAAAAGACGAATTTTCCCCAAAATAGCTAAATCTTTAATTAAACCAAGTTAATTTTCTACCAAAATAGTTAAATTATCAACCAAAAAAAATTTTGATTTTTTACTAGAATAGATCAATTTCAAAAAGAAAAACACGAATGTTTAACAAGGATAGAGAAAAATGTCTAGATTGTTGAATTTTCAAACCAAAAAAAAAAATTTTCTACAAAACAGTTGCATTTCCAAACCAAAATAAAAAATTTTTAACAATAATATTACTTTTCGACCGCAAAAAATAGTTTAATTTTTAACAAAATGCAAGAATTTTCAACCAAAATAGATAAATACTTAAGGAAAAATATAATGCATGATATTATTTCAACCAGAAAAGATTGTAGTTTTAAAGGAAACACAGTAGAATCAAACCAAAAAAGAAGAATTTTTAACAAAGTGGCTGAATCGTCAACCAAATAAGTTTAATATTCTACCAAAATAGCTGAAATTTTAACAAAAATAGATGAATTTTTAGCAACAAACAAATAAGACTTTTTCACTAGAAGAGATAAATTTTGAACCAGAGAAGATAAAAAATCCCACTGAATTTTTTAATTTTCAAGACAATTAGATAAATTTTTCAAAAAAGGTTGCATTTTTAAAACGAAAATATGAATTTTTAACAAAAAAGTTGCTTTTTAACTAAATAATTGAATTCTCTACCAATGTAGTTGAATTTGAAAAAATACATTAATTTTCTACAAAGTAGTTTCATTATAAAAAAAAGTAAATAAATTATCAACAAGAAATATAATAGTTGATATTGTTTCAACCAAAAAAGATTTTAATTTGAAATCAAGCACAGTTGCAATCAACAAAAAAGACAAATTTTCGAGAAAATAGCTGAATCCTCAACCAATGAAATTAAATTTTTACCCATACAAAAACACAAAGTAACGAAGTTACCCTAGAAGTTGCAAATAGCGGAACTTTCAAGTAACTTAGTTACTTATGACAAGTTACTACCCAACCCTGATCAAGACCAGCTTATAATAAGGGGGGAGGGGGGAGTCAAAATAACCTTAAAAATGCTAAAGTAATATTTGAACGGCCTCCTTGAACCCTTCTCTGGAAATTTACTGTAAATATATTACTAACCTCAAAATAATGTTATAAAGCAGAAAGGAAGGCTTATAAACTGGTAAATGTTTGAAATTACAAAAGATTCTATTTCTAAATATTTAGCAGTTGGTAAAGCCTCCCTAGTGCCTTTTATTTAATGGCCTAAATTTTTTAGTCGATATCTCATTTCGTGTGGAGAAGAGGATGGTGAAAAAATTGTCCCTAAAATTTATTTTGTGCTCGGTATCACACATCACCTTAACATCACTTAACGTCCAGTGTGGTACAAAACAATAAACAACAACAAAAGGGTCAAAATACAACGCAAACACATACACACCTCATCCCAAACAATACCACGAATAGACAAGAAACTCCACAAGCAACAGAAAACTCAGTCACCATAACCTTACAACTTCAAAAATTAACATCCATAGTGAACAAAACCACACAAAATATACACAAATTATTTCACCTGCTAACAAACATATTCCAAGATAATGAACAATAATAATTCACAATCACAAAATAAGGTAACAATTAAAACGATTAAAATGATCTCAATATATGTAAATTCGATTACACAAAATAACAGAAGAGGTAGCCTCTTAAACTTTTTAAAAGCCAATAATCCAGACATAGCAGCACTAAGTGAAACCAAACTAAACCCCAAACACAAAATAGAATTTAAAGATTACAATAT
>JAUELO010000271.1:2858854-2870809 GCA_032357855.1 Amphibolips quercusostensackenii | reverse complement strand
TATGACTTTTATGGTTTTTTCATGGTTTCACCACGAAGATGGCCTAGTCGTCAATTTTCACTATTAAGTTCATAATCAGCGCATCAAAGTACATAAGTATACGGAGTTTAAATAAAATCGGAGAATTCAGCTACTCGGAACTGCACCCCTTTGGGGAGTTGCACACTGCCCTCCTCAGTAGACACAAGACTAACCAACCATGACTTTCTTCGGTTTCAGTACTGTCCCTATACTTGCCCTTCACTGACTAATAACGACTGGATAATTATTTTTAAGATGATTTTTATTTGCAAAAGACATTTTTCATATTGAGTTAGTAGTTGGGCTTATACTTCAAACAATGAACAATATAAACAACAGAGTATTCTACGAATTAATTGAAACATTGGTTGACGACAGACATGTTTCTGGTAAAGGTAAAGGTCACATTTCAGGCAATGCATGCAGACTGGCTGTTTGGAATGCTAGAGAGGTAAATGATTCAATGGAAAGACAATCACGACAAACAGTGCACGAAAGGAAGCTAGATATCGTATGTGTTCCTAAAATAAAGAAAAAGAGATGCGATAGTGAAATAATAGAAAATGTGGAGTTAGAGAACGGACTCGCAGGAGTAGATAGCGAATCACATGGCTCAGAAGATGATGCAACAAGATGTTAAGAGATTCAAGGGACTCACCTTTGAATCTCTTACTAGCTCTCTCAGCTTTTCATTTGCTACAACAAAGTCAACCATACTGTGGCTAACGCCTCTGCTCCAGGTTTACAAGTGCATTATTTTATGCCCAAACCAAGTATTTGTTATAAACAAGCCCTTATCTAAGAATAAGCTTACCAATCTGTTTTTCACCATTAACTGGGGCGTGATACGCTTTGAAAAATAGTCTTCTGAACAATGCGATTCGCTATCTACTCCTGACCATAGTTCGAGTCAGTTCTCTAACTCTCCATTTCCTATTGTTCTACTATCGCACCTCTTTTTCTTTGTTTCAGGTACACATAAGATATGTGGCTTTCTTTTGTGCATTGTTTCTTATAATTGTCTTTGCTTAGAATCATTTACCCCTCTAGCATTCTAAACACCCAGTCTCTACTCAATGCCTGAAATGTGAGCTTTACCTTTAGCAGAAGCATGCCTTCCATCGACCAAAGCTGACGCCAATTAAAATTAATTAATTTTGAGATTCTCCACTCAAAGACTTTTGATTTGCATATTTAGTCGCTTATTTCAATAACTAAAATTTTTTTGAAGTACAGTTTTAAATTCGTTGATCATTTAAAATTGAAAACATTTGAAATTAAACAATTTGGACTCAAAACATTCCAAATTTAATAATCAAAAATAAAATTCTTTATAATTATACAGTTCTAAATTGACACGATTGAGTTGAACAATTTCTAGTTCATTTTCTGTAAATATGAATTCTTAGCACTTCATCAATTTTGAATTTTAAATTTTGAATTTTAAATTTTGAATATTAAACTATTTAAAATTAGAAACTTAATTTTATCTAATTTTTAAATATGCAGTATCTTATTTTGAAGTTCTAATCAAATTAAGCTTTTTAAAATTAGAAGGCTTATAATTTGCAATTGTACATTAATTCAATTTAGTCTTGATTACTTCAAGTAAACTATTTTTTTGCTTTTAATGCTTTCTAGATTTTAGCGCACACCCCGTTGTTTAATTAGAAAATTATTTCTCACTTCCATCCCATTAAATTGAACTAATTTTCCCTTTTAGATTCCATCTTCAAATTAACATTTTTATTTATTTATTACTGAATCTACGTTTAAATTTCCCACTGAGGTTAAATTACTTCCTTTAGTCCAGACGAACATTTTTCTGGCAAGTTTCCCAAGGTATAAACGGTGACACAGCTCGCTGTATTAATTTTACATGCATCAAAGAGAATTCGGCGCGTACAGTTTTGTTTAAAAGATAGTGTTTAAATTTTAACTGATATATTTGCAGAAAAATCAAAAATGTTATTATTAGTTTTTTTTAATTTAAAAATATTTAGAAACTATTTAATGATATTCTAGTACTCTTTCACTGATTTCACAGTGGAAAAATTACTGAAGTTTCATCAATAGTCACTGAAATTTCAAATTATATAAACTGCTTCCTCAATCAATTTTCACTGATTAGGATAGTCAGAGGTACATTACTGATTAAAATTCAAAGATTAGTAAATTATAATGACCAATCTCATTTTACGTATAGTAAGGGGGTCTATTTTTTCCAAAATGCAGTATTTTTCAAAAGAGTGTAGGTATTCTAGATTTCCTTCTTGTATTCGACATGAGAATTCTGACTCTTTTAATAAATCTAAATTTTCTTGTTAAATGAAAAAAATGACAAAAATGAAGAAATGCCGTCTGTTTTTCTAAATATCTTGAAAAGTGTACTGAATTGTATAACTTAAATGAGGAAGATTTTTTTCTTCAGAATAGATATACTAATGACACTTAAATTTTTTATTTTAACTTGAAATCTTATTTGAACCTATAAAATATTTTGGTTGAAATATCAACTATTTTAATTAACCTTTTTTAATTAAAAACTCAATTTCTTAGTTGAAAGTTGAACTACTTTGTTAAAGATTCTGTTATCTCTTTAAAAATTTATCATTTTATTTTATTTATTAGAATAAAAAGTTAACTCTTATGCTAAGAATCCTTTTTTTGATTGAAAATTAATTTTGTAGACTTTATATTTAACTGTATTATTTTTGGTTATAAAATTAGTTAATAATTTATGTCTTTGGTTGAACATTTAACAATTTTGTTTAAAAGTCGTCCTTTTTGTCATAAATCCCACAATTTGGTTGACATTTTTTTTTGTTACTTGGCTAAAAAATCTTTCTTTGTTGAAAATTCGCCGTTTGGGTTTTGCAATTCATCTTTTTTGTAAGAGAAATCTTTTTTAGAAAAAAATCAATCTTCTGGGTATAAAGTTCTTATTTTTTGTTGCAAATTCAACTATTTGGTAAAAATTAATCTATTTTTTTAGCAGTTCAGTATTTTTGAAAAGTTAACCGTAAAAGTTAATAATTTTTTACGTCTCATAAGCCGTAGGTAAGTGCAAAATGTCAATTTTATAAAAAACACATTGCAAAAAAAGTTTAAATTTCGATGTTTACAAAAAATTGGAATAGTTCTCGAAATTATTATCATGTTTTAAAAATCTTGTGCTTATTTTAAAAGGTAAGTCGCTATAGTATTTCTTCAAATTTTAGAGATATTTTTTAATTTTTTTTAGATTTAAACCTATGTGGTCAAACTTAGTGCAAAAAAGTCGCATGATTTTAAACATGTGTAAATATTTACAAAAATTTGTTTAAAATCATTATTTATCATATTTTTATAAATTTTAAGCACAATTAAAGAAATTTGAAAAACATGATGTTAATTTCATTGTTTTAAATTTTTGTTTGACGCTAGGGTGAAATCTAGAGAAAAAAACTCTAAAAATATCTCAACAATTTAGGAAAATATTATGGAGACTCACCTTAAAAATGAGCAAAATAACTTACATTTTTTAAAATTATTTTTAAAATTATTCCAATTTTTTAAAAACATCGAGATTTTTCGTAACAGTTTTTTGTAATATTTTTGAAAATAAATTGATATTTTGCCTTTAGCTTGGGATTTTTATACACAGAATTTTATGACCTTTCGTATAATTAAAAAGAAAAAGTTGGCATTTATGAGGAAAGAAAACTACCCCATTTTTGAAAATAGTATAGCCTTTGTCAAAATAAATACTTTATGCCTTAATTTAGCAATTTAATATTTCGAATGTACTTTAATTTCGTTTCTTATATTTTATTTACTTTTTTTATAATTTTTTTTATATACAATTTTATTTCTAAAATTGGATTTTTTTAAAACATAGAACATATTATATCGCCTATTTGAAAAAAAAATTTTGAGTGGGTTTTTTAAAAAAAAATCAATTTCCAAGAATTTTATAAAGACAGCCTTCTGTCATTTTTTTAGAATTCAAAAGTAGTCTTTAAATGATCGTTAAAAACAAAGCAATGTTTTTAAGTTTTGTGGTCGCTGTGGTATAGTAAAAATTAAAAAACACCTCTTGAAGTGGCTTCACGCAAATATTTTTCTTTTCAGAATTAAAAGATAGGAAGATTCTTGTGAATGTATACAAAAAAGGATAGTGTTAATATATTGTAATTAATATTGTAAAATTTTAACTTTACATTACGTGTAATAATTTATACATAAGTGTAAATATTTGTTTCTTGTATTAGTAACATTGAAATCAACAGAATTTTATTTTAAAAAAAGGTTTAAAAAAATTCTGTAATGTCTTATAGTCTTATATACAAAACATATACATCTTCATACATAAAACAACAATAGTCAGTTCCGCTATGACTAAAACCTTACTAATTCTCTTTTTATTATTTTGCATAAATTAGCATAGTTTTAAGCGGTTTTTTGAACCAAAATTCATATTTGGTTCCAAGCATTGAAATTGTACGTATCACTTTAAAGGCAATGCTCAAAAATTCATAAAAGATGGTTGAGATCAATATTTCATAGTTAAATAATAATACTATGTAACGCTAATTTATGGCAAATAATAAGAATGGAAAAAGCTGGCGTTTTAATTGGAAACCTATATACATCTCTATTCTGCTGGTGCTAATGTGAGGAAAAGAATAGGACAAGCCTGGATCAAAATTACAAAGCTTTTTCTAGCTTTGGCAATGCTAAATCATGTCAAGTAATAAAAAAGAAAAAGAGAGAGTGAAAATTAAAAATCCATATACATCTTCACCATGCTGATGGTAAAGTAAAGGACAGAATAGGACCAGTAAACATTTTTCTAGCTTCGGCAATGCTATTTCATATCAAATAATTAGAAGGGTAAAAGCTGGAGTTGAAATTAGAAACCTTCATTCATATTTACCCTAGTTGTTTCATTTAAAGGAAAAGAATGGTGCAAGGCTGGATTACGATGGAAAACATTTTTTGAGCTACAGTAGCACTAGTTTATGTCAAATGATAAGAATGGGAAAAATTGAAGTTTAAATTTCAAGCTTATGTCCATCTTTGCCCTACCGGTGCCATTCTAACGAAAAGAATGGGACAAGCCTGGATCAAAATTGCAAAAGTTTTTTTAGGTACAACAATGCTAATTTCAATCAAATATTGAGAATGGGAAAAGCTTTAGTTAAAATTCCAAACCTATATTCATATTTACCCTGCTAGTATCACTACATAGCGAATAATGGGATAAGCCTGAGTCAAAATTTCTGAGCTTTTTATAGCTTCGGCAACGCTAATTCAAGTCAAGCAATAAAAAGAGAAAAAGCTAGAATTAAAACTGGAAACCTATATTCATCTTCACGCTGCTGACGTTATTACAAGGCGAAGAATGGGACAAACCTAAAACAAAATTGCAAGAAATTTTCTAGCTTAGGTAACGCTAATCATGTCAAATAAGAAAAATGAACAAAGCTAAAGTTAAAATTATAAATCTATATGCATCTTTACCTTGATGATGCTACTGTAGAGGAAAAAATGGAACAAGCAATCATTGTTCTAGCTTAAACAATGCTAATTTATATGAAATAATTAGAAGGGTGAAAGCTGAAATTGAAATTGGAAAGCGTTATTCATATTAACCCTAGTTTTATTTAAAGGAGGAAAATCGGACAAGGCTGGATTAAGATTTCAAACAATTTTCTAGCTACGGCAGCGCTAATTCATGTCAAATAATGAGAATGGGAAGAGTTGAAATTTCATTTGCAAGCTTATGTCCATCTTCACCCTGCTGGTGACATTCTAAGGAAAAGAATGGGACAAGCCTGGGTCAAAATTGCAAAGGTTTTTCTGAATACGGTAATGCTGATTTAAATCAAATATTGAGAATTGGAAAAGCTCTTGTTGAAATTCTGAACCTATATTCATGTTTACCCTGCTATTTTATTAAAAGTAAAATATTGAAAGGGAGAAATGCTAGTGTTGAAATTTCAAACCTATATTCAAATTAATGGTGCTGATGCTATTCGAAGGAAAATAATGGAATAAGCCTAGATCGAAATCGCTGAGCTTTTTATAGCATCGCTCACGCTTATTCAAGTCAAACGATGAGAGGGAAAAAAGTTCAAATTCAAATTACAAACCGATATCCATATTTACTAGCTTGTCACATTTTTCTTTTTGTAATAAAACCAGCAGGGGTAAATATGAACATTGGTTTCCAATTTCAATTTCATATTTTCCCCTTTTTATCATTAAATTTGAATTAGCGTCACCGAAGCTAGAAAAAGCTTTGCAAGTTTTATCCAGGTTTGTACCATTCTTCTCCTTAGAATGTCACCAGCAGGGTAAATATGAATATAGGTTTCTAGTTTTAACTCTAGCTTTTCCTCTTCATATTGTTTGACTTGAAGTAGCGTTGCCAAAGCTAGAAAAACCTTTACAGTCAATTTGTAGATAACATTCTTATTCACATTTATATTTTTCATGTGTAATGTCAAAATCTGCGCTAGCCCCCCCCCCCTACGTTATAAATCGTCACAAAACCTGTTATCCCCCCTGGTAGTAGGACATACTTTTCAAACGACCCCTTATGATAAATTATGTGAAGAACTATGAAAGAAACAAAGTATCGTTCTATGGGTTAGTTTTTAAGAGTTTCAGGGTAGTTTTCTATCACTGGCACAAATTTTAACTTTTTAAAGGTTATTTTCAATCACTCAAGGTCGCAAATATTTAAAGTACATAAAAAAGCACATTATGAATTTTCTACTGCCTATGGAGGGTGATTTTTCACTTTTGAGAGTTAGTATTTCAAATGAAATAAGGATAAAATATTTTTTAGTTATGCTATCATTATTTGAATGTCATAATTATTGCTTTTACAAAACTTATTTTTTATGTTTACAAGAAAAAAATTAAAATTTCAAGCTGCAGGTTAAATATTAAAATTTCACAATTGTTTTTACACTAAATGAAAGAAAATAGAAGGATGAAACAACGAGAAGAAAAATATTCTATTTTGTTGGACCACCCTTGTCATCCATCAGAGACGACAATAGTGTTTTTATATGTTGGAGCGATTTGTTGCGAGGGAAGTTTTGTACACACTTTCTGTGTATTGCAGGAAAAAACGAAGTGAATTCTAGACGCGTTTTAGGGATAATGGTTATACATTATCGAATGGTCGAATATAGTGGAAGTTGCAGGAAAGAGTACTGGACAATTTCGCACAACGGGAATTTAATAAAGCAGAGGGGCTGCCATTGCTTAGAAGGTGGGTTGAAAGAAATGGACGTAGAGCGTGTCCAGAATGCACACGATCCACTTGCTGTTCTTCTTTTTCACCTTCTTTCATCCTCTTTTACCATTTTCTCTTGTTCTTCACAAATTCTCTCCAATTCTCCCCTTTTCCATTTCTCTCCTCCTTCAGTTCACTTACTCACTCCTTTTCTTTCTCTACTTGCTCTCTCTGATCCCTTCCACTTTTACTTCTTCTTTTTTCTGCTATGTCCCCATAAGATATACGAGAACTAAGCTACATGGAGAATCTGCCCGGCCAACCATGTTTTTTTTTTACTAAAACCCGGCAGACTCTAAATCTCGAAGAAACAGTGCGAATGACAATTGAAGGGTTGCGCGACTTCAGAGAAAATGAGTCGGGGTTTCATATTCTATGAAGGCGAAAAAAAATAAGAAAGAAGTTTTAATGTATTTTAGTACTAAATTGAGACGAAGAGTATTACTTTCGACAAAGGTTATTAAGTTTCGAAATAATTGGAGAATTTTATTTGATTGAGAACAATTATTTACTCATAACATTTCGGGTAAGGAAAATTTCATGCTCGATTCTTATTCTACATATCATAAGCTTTAATTTGAGCTGATCGAAGAAAATCGGACTAAAAGAAAAGCTCCCAGCATAGGGTTCTGAATAAACAAATTTTCCTAATTTTTTTTACTACTTATATCAATAACTAAAAAATTATAAAATCCTTGAATAAAATGAGAATCAAAGAAATGCTTTCAGCATAGGGAGCTGAATAACCAAATTTTCGTCATTTCCCTCATTTTTTAACCACGTATCACAACATAAAACCAAAACATGCAAATTTTATAGTTAATCTTGATTGTAAATACATATCAAAGCTTTAATTTGAGTCATCCTCAAAGGAAATCGGGCTAAAATAACAGCTTCCAGCATGGAAATTTATAACATGGCAAATTTTATAGTGAATCTTAATTACACATATCAAAAGCTTCAATTTAACAATCATAAATAAATCAGACTAAAAGAAAATCTTCAAGCATAAGCGTACAAATACCGCAAGTTTCCTAGTTTTTCTGATTTTGCAACTACTGGTACTAAAAAAGAAAACTATAACACAGCAGTTTTTATTTATTTACCTACATTACACATACTAAAAGCTTCTATCTAAGCTATCCATAAAAAAACGAACTAGAAGAAAGGCTTCCAGCGTAGGGGTCCACATACTTCAATTTCCTCCATTTTTCTTATATTTGAACTACTGGTATCAAAAAAATTAAATTATAACAAAGGGAATTCCATTTTTCATCTTAACTTCACATTGCAAAAGCTTAAATTAAAACACTAAAACATAAAAGATGTTTTTAACAAAGTATTTTTTTTTAAAGTAGGTGAATCCTTAACTAAATAAAAGAATTTTCATCAAGTTGAGATAAATCTTCCTAAAAAAATAGCTAAATTTTCAAGTTAAAAAGATTTTTTAACCAAAAATAGAAACAATAAATTATAAATTAGAAAACTTAATTTCCAATGACAAAAAAATAATTTTCAACCAGTTAAATTCAAACAAAAAAGTCGAATTTTCAATCAAATAGTTCAATCCCGAAACAAATAAATGCATTTCCAACAAACGAGATTCATTTTCCAACCAAAAATATAAATTGTTAATGAAATATTAAAATTTTGTATGAAATAGCAGACTTTTCAACTTATAAATTATACATTTTTAACTAGAAACGGAATAGTGGATTTTGGTGATAAAAAAAAAGAATTTTTGAGAAAATAGTTGAATCTGCCATTAAATAGATGTATTTCTAAATAAAAAATTAACTTTCGACATCAACAAAAAAGCAAATTTTCAACCAGTTGAACTCACCCAAAAAAGATAAATTTTTAAACAAATAGTTGAATATCTTACTAAAAAGATAAATTTTAACCATTAGGAATAATTTTCTATCTAAAATGACGAATTTTGAACAAAACACATGAATGATTTAGCAAAATTGTTAAATTTTAAAGTTAAAAAGGACAAATTATCTACAAAAAAGTAGAATTTTAAACCTAAAAAAATATTTCTTTGAGGACAAAGTTAATTTTTTACCACACATTTAAATTTCAATAAAAATATTTTAGTGTTAACAAAACAATTGAATTTTCACCCAAAAATATAAATTTAAAAAAATAAAGTTGATTTTTAAACGAATGGTTCAATTTTCTAACAAATTATTGAATTTTCAAGCCAAAAAGACTAACTTTCTAAAATGAATAAAACATTTAAGTAAACTGTTACATAAAATAGTTCTATAAACAGTTCTATGAAAGAATTGAATATTCGACTCGAGATTATGAACCTGATGGTTAATTTTTCGATCAAAAGAAGCGAATTTACAATTAAAAGGATTAATTTTCGACAAAAAAAAAAGACGAATTTTCTATGAAATACATAAATTTTCAACTACAGAAAATCAGTTTTCAAATAAAAATATCAATTATATACCAAAAATGGAAAAGCTTATCAATAGTTTATCTGAATAAAAAAGAAAAACTAATTCTTATCCAAAGAAGCAAATTTTTCACAAAATAGTTCAATTTTGTACCAAAGAGTTGAATTTAGATCTAAAATGATTATCCTTAAAAAAAAAAATTTTTAACAAGAGAATTCAACATTCAACCCAAAAGATAATTTCTGATCAAAGAAGATTATTTTCTGAAAAATTTTATAGTTAAATTTTTTAAGTGGCCTTGATTCTAAATCAGGGGAATCCAAACATAAACAGACAGGGCCACATGAACCATTTTAGTTGTATTTGGACGCATGATGCAACTAGTGCGCAGTGAGTGCGGCCCTCATGATGCTTGTCACGCTTAACTGAGCACCACCTCCCTCTTAGTCCCGCAAATTCCCTCATCTCAGGACTGCCCATTAGTCGAATTCTTTTAAAAACTTTGTCAAAATTTATTATCAGGAAACGTACTGAATGTTATCTAAGTTTGCAACTGTACTTCCACTAATCTCCCACCCCCACCCTTGTAACCAACTGTAATTTTCGGCAAGACCCCCCCCCCATGTTAGTAACGTATTTTGTGGACAGACCCTTATGAAATCCGTTTTATAAAGTTAAAAAAAAAGGAAGGAAGTGCTTTTAAGATGGTTTGGTGCTCGTTTGAGTCATACAGCATTTATTTTAAAAAATCGCTCGGTTCCCAGAAAATTAAAGAAGTAATTTCTTTTGACTTAAAAAAAGTCCACGTCTAAGTTTTTGACTAGAAATCGTCTATTTTGTCATTTTAGTTTTAAGATGAAAAAAAAATTGTTTTTTTCAAAAATCATTCAGTCCTGAAAAAATAGCGAGGGTAGCGTCAAACGAGGTGATTTAGGACATCTGAGATAATTTGCCCGAAGTTACCTTACTTAACGGCAATTTCCTTTTTTATCAAGAAAACAATAAAATTTAGAAAAAATTTTTTCCAGTAAGAATCCTTGTTAAAAAAAATTTGCTAGTGGAGAAAATGTCATCGTAGGATACTCGACAAGACCATCTAATAGGGTTGTCGATATTGTGTTCAGCCTGTACCTATAATTTACCTTTTTTGACCTGCTATACTTTGCTTATAGCCAAGCATTTGCTGAGGAAAAAGCTGACACGATATGCGATAGATCATAACCAAGTGTGTCCCTGATGGTGACACAGACAAGAAGACTGCAACCCCAGGGCAAAAAAAAATTATACTGACATCGAACTCTCCATTATGCAGACCATTGTAGATGCCATCCACGGGCAATATTCTATGGGTTTTAAAATGTTACAGGATTTAACTGTTGCTAATTAATACAAATTTCGATGTTAAAACGATTTCTTGGGACAAATAACTTTTGAAAAACAAGACAAAATCTGCCTCGGCTCCGATTTGAATCGGGAACGCCGCTATCCCTGAGTGGAGCATTAACCAGTTACGCCACCGAAACCTCAGCAGATCTTTTTTCATTCTTCATAGATTTTATAAAGTATTAGGGAAATTTAATTTGGTTTAAGTAATATTCAGAACTTTTATAAGCTTTAAAGAAGCTTCTAAAAGTTCTTTAAATTTTGAAAATATGCTTAATCCTTCATCTGCAGAATTTTTTTCTGTCGTTGATTTTCAACCCCTTTTCAAAGTTTCAGATATATTACTTCAAGTGACTTAAACTTATTAGCTTACTTAATAATTTAACTAATCATTTAAATAAGTAATGATTTAACTAAATAATTGAAACTTAACTGATTTAACTACTTTAAAAAATATAAAACGTGTGGTACCATACGGTACCGTTAGCAGCTAATGGGTTGAATATTCTTTCAAATTTAATTTTTCATGCAAAAAAAATCATTAAAAATTTCCCTAGGAATCTAAAAAAAATGCTTACTCTCCAGAAACCGTTAAAAATTCTTAGGACGGTTATTTTTCGAAATCTCTAAAGTCAGCATTATTACACACATTTTTTTGAATCTTACAAAATTTTGCTTTAGAATTTTTTGAGGTACATTTTTTTCAAAATTTGAGGAAATCCTTTGAAACGATTTGAAATCTGTTTACCAATTTTCTCTTAGAATTTATACGTAAAAACAAATATTATTTAAAGTTTTTCAAGATATCGTGAAAAACTTTATGGCGCATATGAGCGCATTTGAAAC
>JAUELO010000271.1:2813866-2829274 GCA_032357855.1 Amphibolips quercusostensackenii | reverse complement strand
GTTATATTCAGACACTGATCTCACTAGCAGTGGCTATTTCGCTTTCTATCCTGTCCACTTTATAATGGAATTAAAAATAAATCACTGAACACATGTTTTCAAATATACTTTGACATTTGCCTTTTTTCTCACAGACTCAAAAATATACGAAAAAAATGCCACGGTAAACCGGGTCGACCGAAAAATCCCAAAAAATAAAATTTCTTCAAAAAGAACATATTTTTAATATGAAAGTCTCGAAATCATAAAATTGCTAAATATAAAAATCTCAATTTCGAAAATTTCCTAGTAATAAAATTCGCAACCGAAAATTCCCAAATTATGAAATATTTGACACTGTCAAATTCTCAAAACTAGAAAATTCCTGAATTTAAGCAATTAAAAAAACTATTTTTTAATCAATGATATTTATTAATTGAAAATATATTAATTAAATATTTTCATATAAAAAAAATAGTTTCTTAATGTTCAATTGTATTCTTTCAAATTATTGTTTAAATTTAAAATAAAAATAATTTGAAAATAATTTCCCAAAGCAAGTTTTTTTTTTAAATGTGCATATTAGTTTTTTTTATGTATTACTCTTGTAATAAAAATCTTTTTTTTATATTGTTCTTTTGCATTGAGAAATATTTTCTTTAATTAATGTTATTTTAAATTTAAACAGTAATTTGTTTAAGTACATTAAACATACCGAAAAATTTTTGTTGATTAAAAGATTTCATTATTGTATTTTTATTCAATGAATATGGTTGGTTAAAAAAACATTTTTCTTATCTTACAGTATCGGGAATTTTATTTTTCAGAATTTTTTTCTCGACCCATAATAAAATTATTGAAATAAGCAAATCTCGTATTGGGAAATTTCCTTATAATAAAAACCCTTGACAGTTTATAATATTATCGAATTTGAACATTTCCGTCAGAAAATTTCGAATTATAAAATATATGACACTGTAAAATTCCCGGCACTAGAAAATTTCTAAATTTAGGCAATTGAAAAAACTGTTCTTTGATAAATTAGTTTTAGTTTATTAATAATACAATAGTGAAATATTTTCTTAAAGAAATTTTTCAAGCTTTTTGTTCAAATATAATACAACAATAATTTAAAAAAATATTTTTCGATGCAAAAATTTTGTTTGGAAATGTGCATAGTATTTAAAAAAAGTGTATTATTATTGTAACTTAACACAAATTCACAGATTATACAAATAATTTATTATTGTATTTTCAATAAATATGTAATATTTATTCAAAAACTATTTTTTAATTGTTTAAATTCGGGAATTTTCTAGTGTCGTTCAATTTCCTCTCCGAAATTTCATTATTGGGAGGACTGGAATATCTTGTAAAGTAAAATTGCCGACTTAAAAAAATTATCGAATTTAAACAATTAAAATATTTTTTTTTATTTAATCTTATTTGTTCCTTAAAAATACAGTGATCAATGTATTAAAAAAAAATTATTGTTTGAATTAAAAATAACAATAATTAAAAAAAATATGTTTCTAAATGCAAAAGAACGAAGCATAATAAGATTTTTATTACGAGAGCATTAAAAAAAAAGCTACTATGTACATTTTCAAAAAAAACTTTCATTGAGAAATTTTTTCAATTATTGTTATTTTCAATTCGAAAAATAATTTATACAAATACACTTAACATTGAACGAAAATCTTCTTTCATCTAAATATTTCATTATTGTATTTTAAATAAATAAATAATATTGATTTGAAAAAAAAATTTTTAATTTTTCACATTTAAAAATCTTATAGCATCGAGAATTTTATAGTGTCGGATATTTTATAATTCAGCGATTTGACGAAATACTTTTTTAATATAATAAATTCATATCTAACAGATTTTTTTTTCAAATGAATATATTTTTTTTGTAAAAATAGAATTAAATTTTACTTATATAAGAAAGGGCTTGATATATATTTTTCAATGCTTTAAACTATTTTTAATAAAAAATAGAATAGTCCAATTTTGCATAAAAATATTAATTTTTTACTGAAAACACGAATTTTAAACCAAGTAGTTAAAAACTCAAAATTAATTTTCAACAAAGGAATATTCAACTTTAAACCGAGTAGTCTAATTTTCAACCAAAAAGATTATTTTTGAAACAAAAAGATTTTTGAATCAAGAAGATTATTTTTATAACAAAAAAGATTATCTTTTAACCAAAAAGTTGAATTTTCAACTAAAATATATCATTTTTTTACAAAAAATTGAATAATTAAATTTTCACTTTAAAAAACTTATTTTTAACCAGAAAAAAAATTTTAACTAAAATGATGAATCTTATAGGAAAAAATGAATTTTTAAGAAATATTGATTTAAACAAAAAGACGGACTATTTACAAAATAATTGAACCTTCAACCAAAAAAGAATAATTTTCAATCAAAAAGATTAATTTTCTACCAAAAAAGACGAATTTTTAACTAAAAAAAATCAGTTAAAAAAATTAATTTTCATCAAGAAAAAGAAGCAATTTTTTAATAAAAAACGCATTTTCAACGAGAAATGTAATATCGCAGAATCATTTGCCAATCAAATATGTTGTTTTTTAAAGGAAATGAGACGACAGTATCTTACCGATTTGCCGAAAAAAAATTTTCTCAAAGATATGATCATTTGAATTTGAAAACTCTAAATAGCGCATTATCAAAAAATGTTTAAAAATAAATTTTCAACTAAGAAGATTAACTTTCTGCAAAAAAAGATTGATTTTCAATAAAATAGTTACATTCTCAATCAAAAAGATAAATTTTCAAAAAAGTGCACGAATTTATAAATGAATATTTAAATTATTAACTGAGAAAGATAAATTTTCTACCAAATAAAATGTAACCAACAAAATTAAATTTTTAACCAAAGAGTTTAACTTTCAACCAAATAGTTAAATGCTTAACCAAAACAGATTAATTTTTAATCAAAAATTTGCATTTTCCATAAACAAAAAATGAATTTCTGACAGTTTAGATAAATTCTTGAACCGGAAAGAGCAATTTTCAACAAAAAAGCTAATTTTCAACTGAGGAAAAGTTTTAAGCCAAGAGAGAAATAAATTTCAACCAAATTGCTTTATTTTTAAACCAAAACGGCGAATTTCCTATCAAACGGTTGAATTTTGAACCCAAAAAGACGAATTTCCTAAAAAATAGTGGAATTTTCAATAAAAAAAAATAATATTCTATCAAAATTGTTGAATTTCTAACAAAATAATTAAATTTTTTACCAGATAATGAAGTGTTAACCATAAAAGAATCATTTTCAAATAAAAATAGTTAGATTTTCGACGAAAGAAATGAATGTTCAACTAAAGCGATGAATTGTCTACTGAAATAGTTAAATTTCCAGGTTAAAAAATTAATTTTCAACCACAAAAAACGAATTTTTAAATCTTAACATTATTTTTTTTTTTCGTTCTTTAAAGAAATTCTTTAGATCTACTTAGTTCTGATTTCTGTTCTGAAAGATTTTCAACTTTTTGAGACCAAAAAGGAATTTTTTTGGAAAATGTTGAATTTCAGGATGGGAGAATAATTCATATTTTCACACAGTAAGCCATAAATCTCTATAGCTTGAAACCTAATAGTTTTCTGTTTACAAAAATGCAGGAAATTTATTCTAAAACTCAGAAAACAAATTTCAGTTACTAAGAATTAATTTTTCATACAATTTATAAACGTGAAAAAATAAAATGTATTTTTTTAACAAAGTTGTAATATTTATAGCGGAAAAGAGAAAATTCCCAAATTTTCTGGAATAATATTATTAGAACAAACTGAATTTGTTTAACAAAATAAGGTTTTGTTAAATCATAAGGCTAATATATCAAAAACGTATACAATATAAAAAAAGATCACCTTGATTTTCATTTTGTTAGAAAAAAGCCGACTTTTTGAGAAAAGGCAATTATTTAAACTAATAGAGTTTGTTTAAATATTTTTTAATAACTTTCAAATATTGATTATTATTTCACTAGACTCACAGGTTTAGATTGCATGCAGAATTGACATTTTTGGATTTAGGGGTACTTTTCGGGGCACCGTGGGGCTATGTAAGGGGTGACAAACCCATATGATTGATTCATAGAAAATCAAAATTTAAAAAAAAAATATATATACATTTTCTTTTTTTGAATTTGGAACCGAAGTGGTAGGATCTTTGCCCTCTATTCCGAAATCAAATTAACTCGCATTTATTGTGATATGTATTTTTAATACTTAAAAAAATATATTTTTTAGCATAAGCCTTGACCCTGATGAAGATCATCAGGACCCTGATTTATTTGTCGGCTTAGGACGATTCTTGGATGAGGATCTTAACGTAACGGAGCGGGAACACATTTTCTTAAAAACAATACCAAAAATAGTAGAGAGAGCGAAAGCTCTTCGATTGTGTAAACCACCACAGGGTTTGCATTTTAGTTTACAACAACAAGGTAAGATACTAATTATTTTTTAAAAATTCTGTTACTTTAAAGGCTAATTGTTTACGAGTAATGATGATAAATTAAAAAATTGTTTAAACTAGTTTAAGAATCAATTGCAAATCTTCTTAGGGGTTGCACATAAATTACGTAAAGTTTTTTTTTAATTTTGAACAATGTAACCCCCTTGTTGGGGTCAGTAAGTCTTGAACCCCCGCCCTTCTATTTTGCAAAATTTTTGTCGACTGGATTTTTTTTCTTACTGTTTTTTATGAGATAATAAAGTAGTTCAACTTTTAATGACCTAGTTGAATTTTCAACCAAAAAAAATTTTCAATCGATAAAGGAAAAAGTTTTTACCGAAAATGTTGAATTTATAAGACAAAAAGACGAGCTTTCTGCAAAGCAGTTGAATTTTTATTTAAATATTTAAATTTTCAACCAAAAAGATTATTTTTTCATCTAAGAAAATTAATTTTCTAGTAAAAAAGACAAGTTTTTGACAAAATACATACATTTTTAACCCGAAATTTGAATTTTTAATCAAGAAGATTTTTTTACCCAAAAAGACGAATTTTCAACAAAATACATAAATTTCTGACTAAATAGTTGAATTTTTTAACTAAAAATAACAGTTTTTATCAAAAAATGGTATGGTGAAATTTTTATTTAAAAAAACTAATTTGCAGTAAAAATCTAATTTTTTACAAAAAAGTAGATTTTTTTACCAAAATATGTAATTTTCAAAACAAAAAAATACGAATTTTCAGTACAAAGCAGTTGCATTTTCAACCCGAAACTATAAATTTTCAACAAAAAAGTTTATTTTTAACCAAATAGTTTTATTTTTAACCTGAAAAAATAAATTTAAAAAACAAATACATAAATTTTTAAGTAAATAGTTGAATTTCCGACCAAGAAGATCAATTTTTTACGAAGAAAGACGAATTTAAAAAAAATATATTTTCTAACCAAATAGTTCAATTTTTAAACAAAAAATATCAATTTTTAATGAAAAATAAAGCAATAAAATTTTAATTTGAAAAGTATTAATTGTCAATAAGAAATTAAATTTTCTACCGAATGGTTGAAATTTCTATACTAAATTATTGAATTTTCAATTCAAAAAGACGAATTTTTTGTACAAAGCAGTCGAATTTTTAACCCGGAAGTATGAAGTTTCAACAAAAAAGTTAATTTCCAACCAAATAGTTCAATTTTCAACCAAAGAAAGTGAATTAAAAAAAAATTAATATTTAGCAAAGCAACAAAAAGAGATTTTAATTGTAAATCAATTAAGTTGTAGAAAAAAGACTAATTGTCAAAAAAATACTTGCATCCTCGACTAAATCAGATTGTTTTCAATCAAACAGCTCTGTTTTTAACCAAAAAAATTTGATTTCCTACTACCAAAAAAAATCCAATAAAGAAAATACAACTTTTAATAAAATGCATGAATTTTCATCAAAATAGTTCAATGTTCAACTAAAGAAAATAAATTGTCAACAAAAAATAGAATAGTTAACTTTCGAATTTGAAAAAATTAATTCTCAACATAAAACGCATTTTCAACAAGATAGTTAAATTTTTAACAACGAAAATGAGTTTTGATCTTAAATTATAAATCTTCATTAAAAAAATTTAATTTAAAACAAGTAGATTAACTTTCGGTTAATTAGTTAAATTTTCTAGCAAATTGTTAAACTTCCTACCATATTGTTAAATTTTCAAGCTGAAAATACGAATTTTCACAAAAAAAAGTTGAGTTTTTTATCCCTAAAATATGAATTTGCAACAAAAAAGTTAATTTTCATCTGATAAACAAATTTTTTTTACTGTAGACAGTTGCTTTTTCAACTAAAAATGATGAAGTTTATACAGAAACAGATAAATGCTCAAAACAAGAAAGAAGCATCTCCAACAAAATTGTTTAATCTGCAACCAAAAAAAGATTTTTTAGTCAATAAAGAAAAAAAATTCATCCAAGCAGATGAATTTTCAACCAAAAAAGACGAATTTTTAACAAAACAGTTGAATTTTCTATTAAGAAGATTAATTTTTTACTAAAAAAGGGAATCCTCAATAAAATGTATAAACTTTTAACCAAATAAATGCAATTTCAACAAAATTCATGAATTTCTAACAAAATAGTTGAATTTTTAAACTAAAAAGATAAGTTTTTAAACAAAAATGGGATAGTTCAATTTTCAGCACAAAAAAATACGAATTTTCTGCAAAAAACAGTTGAATTTTCAACCCAAAATTATGAAGTTTATCAAAAAAGTTTATTTTCAACCACTTAGTTAAATTTTCATTTAAAAAAATAATAATTTCAGTACCAAAAAAGGAAATTTCAACGAAGTAGTTCAACTTTCAACTATATAGTTAAACTTTCTACTAAATTGTTACATTTTCTATTATATTGTTGAACCTTTAACACAAAAATCAAAATTTTCACCAAAACTAAAAATTTGCAACAAAACAAAATAATTATCAATAATATTTGCAACAAAACAGAATAATTTCGAACTATAGACAGTTGCTTTTTAACCCAAAAAGTTTGAATTTTTAGAAAAATAGGTGAATTTTCAAACCAAAAAAGAAAACAAATATTAATAAAAATGTTAAATTTCAAGCCAAAAAGAATTATAAAAATGTACATTTGTACATATTTTATTTTCTAAAATCTACATGGTAAGAGGGAGGAGGCATGTAAATTTCAGAAAAACACCTTACGTAATCTGTGCATGACCCCTTACTTCTTTATCCATTTATTACTGTTTCAGAAATTCATGATTATGACATTTAATATTAATAATAATATTACAAGTAAATAATAATATTATTAGATTAATCACAAGTAATACTGTTACAATCATCAATAAAATAACTTAAACTTTTTTACATTTAACGTATACTAGGCACTACAGTAAGAACTAGATTGTGCTAAAAAACAGCTGGTTACAATCAAATCTGTTTAACTTTTGTTTTTTTATTGATCAGCAGACTTAACATAAACATAACGGTTTTTATATGAAAACCTTTATGCCTTTTTTTGGGAGGGAGCCCCCCCTCCCTCCAAAGTTAAGTCTGCTAATCACTAAAAAACAAAAGTTAAACAGACTTGATTGTAAACAGCTGTTTTTCAGCACAATCTAGTTCTTATTGTAGTGCCTAGTATACGTTGAATTTAAAAAAAATTCAAGCCCCCTTACTTATAATATTCAATATTATTGATTTCAGGGGACACCGTAGATTATAATTATGGATTCATATCATCATTAATAGCAAATGCCTTTTTCTCGACTTATCCAAAAAGGACAGCAAAGACTCATCCCACTCTGAGGGATTTCAATTTCACGAATTTCTTTAAAAAATTACATTTGTGAGTTATTACTTTAAGCAAAGTTGTATTCAAAGAGATTAAAAATGTTGCAAATAACAAGCAGAAGGTATGTA
This sequence comes from Amphibolips quercusostensackenii, assembly GCA_032357855.1. Taxonomy (NCBI): domain Eukaryota; kingdom Metazoa; phylum Arthropoda; class Insecta; order Hymenoptera; family Cynipidae; genus Amphibolips; species Amphibolips quercusostensackenii. Next base: position 2,821,370 of record JAUELO010000271.1, on the reverse strand, counting down.
AGTAGAAAAGTACATGTTTGGTTAGCCACATGAATGTCCAACCAAACATTCTTTCCCTACTGAAAGATTTCTCTTGAAGTAGGGAAAGCATGTTTAGTTAGACAATTAGGTTACAATTACAATTACAATTTAATTATCCTACATTCAGCCCACTTTTATTTATTCTACAAGTACAATTTATTTTTTGTTTTATAACTTTTTAATTACAAAATTATTATTTGTTAGATAGAAGTAAAAGTAAAATTATTAATCTGATGTGCCTTACCAAAACTGCATTTTCTACTGCAAACCGAAAATTTCTCTTGTATATCATTTGCGTCTTATAATTTCGATATTAATTTGACTAAATTTATTTAATCTATCTCAGTTTTTACTAAATTCATATAATCGTTAATTAATTTCAGAAATTGTCAGAAAGCCAAATTACGAAGTATATTCAGTTACTTCGATTTTCTCGGTACCGAGAATTCTTTAGAGGGGAGGATAACGATTTCAAGACAGGTACTTAAATAAAAAAATTTAATACATTTATTCCAAATATAAATTTAATGAAAAATCGATTTGAAAATTAGAAAATTCAAAAGCTTATGAATAAATAATCCTTGAAAATCCAGGACTTCTAAAAGGGAGTTAATTTCTAGTTTTCAAAATCCAATTCAAGTTTCAATAAATTTTAAATTTTGTGTTCTGTGTTCTTTGAATCTCGTTCCGTTGCAAGATTATAATTAAAAATTTTGAATATTTAAACTATAATTATTTTTTAATTTAAAAACTTTTTTAATTTCAATTAAAATAATAACCAATTTTCTGAATCTTGAGTTTGATGAATTTTAAAATTTTGTACATCACAAGATTTTTCAATTTGCAGTTCATTTTAAGTTGTCTGTAAATTGAATTACTTTTCAATTTAAAAAATTTTTATTTTCTTTTATATTGTTTAATTTCAACTTTTAGTCATTTCAAAACAGAAAAGTCTAAAATTTAATTTTTTTTATGATAGTTCTGTTTGCAAACATCATATTTGAAACTTTTGTCATTTAAGAAGTAAGAGCATTAATTTTTCTATTTAGAATAATTATTTCTTAAGGCCGTTCAGATTCAAGTATTGTTCATTTCTAAATAGTTAAATTTTCAAATCTTCAGCGAAAACTTTTTTAATTTTTAAATATTTACAGTTGCTGAATTATAAATTTTTCGATGTAGAAAGTATTTATTTCAATACTTATTAAAAAATTTTATAAAAAAGTAATTTAATTAAAACATTTCCTGTACTGTTAAAATAACTTCAACCAAAAGGTGCGAAAACTAAACATTTTTCTACTATTTTTGAATAAGAAATCAAATCTTTGCAGGAAACTTTTAAAAAAAATTATTCTTCATTTCAAAGAATCGAAAAGTCAAGTTTTTCTCAAAGACGAAGCAAAGTAAGAAAGAAAAGAGCAAAATTGTTTCTTAAAGAAATTGCTACAGAAGGATCCCTTCAATAATTTTCAACCTCACTTTGTTTTCTTAAAAAAACTCGATTTTATATTTCAAGAAGTAAAAATTCGGGTTTCGCTGTTTTATAGCAGAGAAAAAATTATAACAGATAAATATTATTATTCAAATTGTCGAAAGATATTTTTTAAATTTTATCAGCTTATGATAAAAAGTTTTTAGTTTTAAAAAACATGTGAGTATAAGTAAATTTCTAGCTCTTCTTTTTAAGTTGCACTCGCAAGTTTGAGCGTGCCTACTGAGTTTCGCGCTTCGCGCTCGATAAAGTATTAACCTTGCGCTATGCGTTCGGTCTGTGTACTTCCCCCCCCCCATTCGTGCACAGACGTTTTCAAATTATAGGTCAAAGCACCGGCAACTGTAATTCGATGACTGTGAATTCTCTTTTGTTAAAGCTCCTTCGGCTTCAACGAACACATTATCATCTGGTATTTTGTGCTTCGCACTCGATTTTGTCCAAAATGCGAACTTCTCTACATATCAAATGTATTTTATATTTATTTTTACACCCCAGTCCGGAACTGCTTATTCAGATATTGCAAAATAAAGTATTGTATCAGAGCAGACGTATTTTCATTTTTTTGTTCTTATAATTTTAAAAAAGTGAGGATTCTATAAAAAAAAAACAATTTTGCTATCAAACATTTAACTGCAACTTGTTTTCTTTTTCTTTTTTTATTAGTTTATTTTCAATGTTATTTTTTACGATTCAAACCAAAAATATGCATCCTAGAGTGAAGTGGTTCTAACTAAATTTGTAGATATAATTTAGGGGAAAAAATTTGTTAGATAAAAGGTCATTGTAGCTTGTGTCGTTTATCCCAAAAGTTAATTTTTTTATTTTTTATGTAAATTTATAGCATTGGATTATAACAAATTTGTGTTTTTTTTTTGTCGAACAATTTTTGTCTCTTAATTTATTTTTTTTCGTCTCTTGTGTCGTTTTTTCAAAAATTTTATTTTCGTATTATTAATCTTATTTTTTACATTAAAATAAAATCAACTTATTCTATCTAAAAATAATAAAAAAGAACAAATTCATAGCTATTTTCGGTTAAGCAACTTCAGTTAATTTATTTTATCATAGCTTGTGTTGTTTGTCCAACAATTAAATTTTTTACTTCTATTTTTACAATTAAAACAGAAACTACGCGTTCCATAAAAAAATATTGATAACAAATTTAAAACCTTTTTTGGGTGAACATTTTTTTTTTGTACCTTGCGTCGTTTTTCCAAAAATTTAATTTTTTTATATTTACTGTTGTTTTTTTTAAGAATAAAACAAAAACGACGTGTCATATAAAAAAGTGATTGACAAAAAATTGGTAGGTCTTTTTTGGACGTTTTTCTTCTCTTGAATGTTTTTTCAATATGGCGCGTTGTTTGGCTTGTAATTTTTACTTTTGTTTTTTTTTAATTTGCAAATTCTATAATTCTGGTCAACCCAAAAGGTGAGTTTTCGACAAAACAATTGAATTTCCAACCAAAAAATATTAATTTTCAAAATATTTTGATTTTGAATTATAAACAGGTAAAGTTGAACAAAAAGGACACATTTTTAACAAAATTTTTAGCCTAAAAAGATGAGTTTTGAAACTAAAAAGAAGAATTTTCAGCAAAATAGTTGAACTTTCAACCAAAAAAGATTTCGAAGTCACAGAAGAAAAAAAAATCGTTTAATTTAAAAAAAAAACGAATTTTCTCCAAAACAGTTTAGATTCTAACCCCTAAATATGAATTTCCAAATCAAAAAATCAAACTTTCGACTAAGAAAGATTTTTGGGTCAAGAAAGACAAAAACAAATTCAGCCGAATTGTGGATCATAGACAAAATTTGAAGAAAAAGGTCATTCTACTCGATCCTGAAGCTGCAGTTTTATTAAAACAATGTAATTAATAAGAAACTAAAACTGAAAGGACTGTCTTTAAAAAAACTTTTTTTTATCGACAAATGACCAAATAATGTATTTGTTTTTAGAATTTGTTTTAAAAAATCGTACAATTTATCAACTAATTGTTGATGACAAAATTATCATATAATTCCCAATTAAAAAGACTTACATTGAAAAAACTAATTTTATTTTAGACAAACGCACGAATAATGCATTTGCTTATTAATTTTGTTGATACTATTAACAAGAATTATCTTAAGAGTAATTTTCTCTAGTAAAATATAGTTTCCACCCTAATTTTTTTTTGCATTATAACTTTAAAAAAGGTCAAATTATTAAACATGTAGAAAACACACTTTCAAAAAATTGTATAAAACAAACAATCGGGCTCGAAAAGTCGGAAAAATTTTTTTAGCTTAGTTTTCAAATTTTTTATGTTGTAATCGGTCAAGATTTTTTGGCTGTACGTTATTTTAAATGAAAAATAGTCATTTTTTAAAACTTAGAAAAAAATATTCTCAAACCAAAAGAACTGCTTTTTGGACGTATTTGAAAATTTGGTTGAGTCAAACAAATTTTGGTTGATTCAACAAAATATTTAATTGACCCAACAAAACTTGTTTGTCAAATGAACCGAATACTTTATCTACCAAAAAATTTGTCTAAAAGAAACAAAAGATTTATTTGGGTCAAACAAATATTTTGCTGTCCATAGAATAATATATGTCCATAGTTTGGCTAGTCATTCCAAATTTTCGGTTTTCACACATTTTCATAGAATTTCTCTACTTTACCCTGTTTTTAAGAAACTTTCGTTTTCCCGCCTAAACGTGAACTGAATGAATATAAGCCCAATAATAAAATACAACTATTCTTTCTTGCAAATGAATTACTTTGGAAAGTCTAATATTATATGTTTAAATCAGAATTCACATTTTTTGCTTGAAAGTTATGTGAAAATTTAACTATTCTATTTTTGGTTAAAATTTACCGTTTTTAATTGAAAATTATACTATTAAATTCTTCATTGAAAATTTATCGTTTTTTTTGTGAAAAATTCGTTCTTTTTTGGTTGAAAATTGGTGGTTTTTAATTAAAAATTCCAAAATTTGATTGACATTTTTTTTTGTCAGCTCGTCTTTCGTAGTAGAAAGTTAATCTTGTTCATTAAAAATGTAACTGCTTGGTTGAAAGTTAAACTAATTTGTTAAAAATTCATGAATGATCTTGGATACTAATGGGCCATCGTGGAGAGCTTTACTAAGTGGATGCGAAGATTTGAAAAGAGCGAGATATTTTACGTTAAAAATGATATTTTTAGCAAAGTCATAGCAAGGACGAATGAAGGTTAAATTTGCGATAATGTTTAAATAATGGGTAAAAGCTCGAAATTGATGTTGTGCACAGCAAAATGTTTCGGACAAAAGTTATCAAAGGCAGAGGAATCACCTACTGGTACCAATAACCTCGACCTTTTTATCTTAAGTTTAATTTCTAAAGTTATTTGAAGGTTATTTAGCGCGAATTTGACCTTCATTCGACCTTGACATGACCTTCATCAAATATCATTTTGAACGTAAAATTTCCCGCTCTTTTTAAATCTGGGGTCAAAAGTAGGGATTCCCATTTTTAAAAATCACTTTAACCTTTGAATAACCTTGAGAATCGAATTCAAGGTCAAGGTCATTGGTAGCAGAAGTTCACTTCCTCTGCCCCCTTCAACTTTTGTCTGAAACATTTTTCTATATCCAACCAAAATTCTGAGTTATTTCCCATAATAGATTAAAATGTTCCACCGTGTATATATTTAATACTATCAACAAAAACATTTTTCGTGTTCGCATCTAACACGATCCAGAATACAGATATAAATATTTTCTTTAAATCGTTGGAAAGCTTGTCAAATTTTGCGATAAATGAGCCTCAACTGACGTAATTTAACTTTTTGTAATGTACTTTAAATTAAACATGCTCCGACAACAAAATTTTATTTCGTGAACCGGTGGACTTTTGTAAAATAGCCAATTAACCCTTAATGTCTACACTATGGGGTTATAACAAGGTGTACACACTAGGTCAGGCTTACCCGGCAAAACTTTAACAGCTTATATCTTTGTTTATAGTTAAAAAATTTTGCCTTTTATTATTTTTTAGAGAAAATCCTTAAGAATTAAACAGTACCATTTTAAAAATGTGAAATATAAAAAACATATACATATTTTAAAATAACTAGAGACATTTTAAAAAATCTTTTAAAACAACCACGCTTTTTGAAATGGCTGTTATTTACATAAAAATCAAGATAAACGGGCTCCAACAGCGATCAGTGGAAAGATAAACATTAAGAGTTTAAAACTATGTCTCTGGTTTTTCCATATGTTCAGTGTAATTTTTTATTCGGAATAAAAATATGAGTAAATCACTTGAAGAAATTTTTAAAAATAAAAACACAAATATCCTTAAATTACGTATTGGTAGATTACGACGGCTAAGCACATTGCTTGCACATTCTTACAGTGTGCTCCTTACATATAGGTCCCTTGTCTACGTGCCGTCGATGCCATGTTCCGTGTTTTCAGCGTACAAAGATTCTACCTCCTCGGCGCGGCGAACTGTCGCGTGTCATCATTTTATTGACTTGCTGCATAAAAAAATTATTTTTATTTATATTTTGTGTTTATGAATACCATATAACGTGTTAAGGCGCGCGTGAGTGAAATCATATTCTGCAGATGCAAAACGTATGCTGCGAAACATGATCATCACGTACGCATACACGCACCCAAACAATACACTCAGCCAAATAAATTAGACTTTGAAATTAAAACACACGCCAGAAACATAAAAAATATTCAAATAAAATCACATTTACTTACATTTCGATTTTTTGCTTTTGCGAATTTTCAGACACAGTATACAGAATGCTGCTGTCCCAACAAGAAAAGTAGTAACTACATGGCAGCACGTTCGAAGAAAAAAGATCAAGTTTATTTTTGCTTATAGCATACAAACTAACAAAAATAAAGCAGCAATGCGACTTTCTTAAAGTTAGTAAATAGTAAATTTTAAAAAAATGAGAAGAATGTATTTTTTTTTATTCGTTTCGAAATTGTAGTTACGACAAGTAGACTGGTTGCGATGGCAGCAAAATTTATCGTAACAACAAAGAATTGAAAGAAAATCTGACAAAATAAAACTAATAATGCAGTCGCATTTCTGTAAATTGGTACAATTAAATACATATTTCAAAGGCATCGCATGATATTCCTAAAATGATTAAAGGCAGTAATATAGGGTTAGAAAGGACTCTTAAATGATGAAATCGCGTGTGACATAACCTCTCTTTCTGCAAATTGTGCTGCGGCACGTCAACTTAAAAAGGAAAAAGTTGTACAAAAATGTATAATTATTCAAAAATTATAATAATGGGAAAAATTTTCTTTGTCCATTAACCTTAAAAATGTTGTTACAGAGAATACTGATTTAATGGTTAACGGTTATTTTGCAAGTAAATTCTTCAAATTAAATAGGCTATGCATGTTTGTTTTAAAAATAATAATTATAATAAGGTTTTAAATTCAAGATAAAAAAATCTTGTTCTAAATTTAATAATGCAATTTTGAAGTTTGTTCTTAAAATAAAAATTGTGATAAAATTGCAAATTCAAGGTAGAAGTATCTTGTTCTAAATTTAATGATGCAATTCTTAAGAATCTGCATAACAGTTATTTAGGATTTTTGACTGTATATTTTATCAAGAAATAAAAAACTCCTATGATTATGGCAGGAAAAAATTATATGCAAACAATATTATTTTAAAAATGGTTTTTGTATCATATTTCATAATCCACCTTATTTCCATTCTTTAGACAATTAGTCTTGTAAAGAATCATTTCTAGGAACATTAAATCTCATCTTAGAAATTAACGTCTAAAAGTAAATAACATCGTGGTAAACACATTTAATTCTATGCACTATAATTCAACACAATCAATGTACATACACACATATTTCAATAAAAACTTTAATCCTTACGTAAAATCAGCAAAATTACTTCAATTCAGCTTTTCGGGAAAAGGAAGCGGCCTAGCGGGTACCTGACAGCTGATTTCAGAT
>JAUELO010000271.1:2712138-2723900 GCA_032357855.1 Amphibolips quercusostensackenii | reverse complement strand
AACTCAAACACTTATTTTAATTGATCAAGTTCATTCTAAACATTCTTTCACACAACAAAGCGAAAAATTTCAAAGTAACTGAATTTTGAAACAAATACTTGAATTTTCCACTAAAAAAATCTAAATTTTCAACAAAAATGAAAAAGTTAAACTTTTAGTTGGAAAAATTAGCTAGAATGCTTAAATTTTAAGCCAAAAAATTCATTTTTAACTAAAATGATGAATATTTAACTGAAATACTTGAATTTTCAAACAACAAGATAAATTTTTTACAAAAAAATATAATTTAGAAAAAACGTGAATTTTTAACGAAAAAGTTGACTTTTCAATTAAAGAAGACAAATTTTCAACCAGATAGTTTAATTTTTAACTTAAAAAATCGTCTTTTAACCAGAAATGGAATAGTCACATTTTTAGTTGATAAAATTAAGTTTTAACCTAACTCATGAATTTTCAATCTAAATGATAAATCTTCAACTGGAAGTTGAATTTTAAACAAAAAACATGAATTTCAACAAAAAGATGAATTTTCAACCAAGAAGATTTATTTTTTACCAAAAAAAAATGAATTTTCAACAAAAAAAGATCATTTTTAAACCAAAAAGTGAATAATTGAATTTTGAGTCATAAAATGAATGTTTAACAAAAGAAATGAGTTTTAAATTATTATTATGGAATATTTAACTGGTACCTGTAATAGTTACAGTTTCAGTTGAAAAAACAAAATAATAATTTTCAACCAAAAAGGAAACAAATTTTCAACAAAATAGATAAATTCTCATAAAAAATTCTTTTTCATCCAAAAAAAACAACAATTTTTCAAACAAATAGCTCATTTTTCAACCCAAGAAAATAATTTTTCAATAAAATTATGAATCTTAAAAAAAAATAATTTTTACAAAAAGTTCAATTTTTAACCAAGTAATTTTATTTCCAACCTAAAAGATGAATTTTCAACTAAAATGGTACATATTAAGCTGGAATACTTGAATTTTTAACCGATAAGAAGAATTTTGAGACAAGAAGATTAACTTTCAAAGAAAAAGATAATTATCAATATTCGAGTAGAATAAGTTAAATTTTCAGTTAAAAAAATTACATTCAACAAAAAAAAACTAACTTGAAAAAATAGTTACATTTTCAAAAAAAGTGATTAAATTTCAACTAAAATTGTAAATCTTTAACTAGAATAGTTGAACTTCAAACCAGAAAGATCAATTTTCAACTAAGATGATGAATATTTGAATGAAATAATTTAATTTTTGACCAAAAAGATGAATTTTCAACCAAGAAGATTTCTTTATACCAAAAAAGACGAATTTACAACTAAAAAATAACTTTGAATAATGAAAAAGTTAAAATAAAAAGTTAAAATAATTTTTTACAAAAGATTTTAACTTTTAACCAAGTAATTTTATTTACAACCTAACAGATGATTTTTCAACTAAAATGATAAATATTTAACTGGAATACTTGAATTTTCAGCCCACAAGAAGAATTTTAAGATAAAAAGATTAACTTTGAAAGAAGCAGATTATTTTCTATTAAAAAATCGGCTTTTTAACAAAATAAGTGTATTTTAAACAATATAATTGAATTTTCTATTAAAAAAAAAAACAATTTTTATTCAAATTGTTGAATTTTGAACTAGGAAAAATCGACTTCAACTAAAAATGGAACAGTTGAATTTTCAGTTGAAGAAGTAAATATCACTTTTCTAAATTGACCAAAATTATTTAAATAATGAAAACTTGAATTTTACTGTGATAAGAAGTAAATTCTCGGTTTTTTAATTAAATTCCCGGTCATTTTCCGGGTTTTTCCCTGTTCACAAAATTCCTGGTCAAGTCGCCACCCTGGTAGTTGAACTTTCAGTTAAAAAATACCAATTTTCAACCAAAAGTGTAATAGTTCAATTTTCAACCAAAAGTGGAATAGTTCAATTTTCAACAAAAAAGTACGGACTTTAAATAAAACCCATTAATTGTGGAAAATGGAATTAAATTTTCAAATAAAAAAAAAAGTTTTAACCAAAATGATTAAATTTCAACCCAAAAAGACGAATTATCAACTAAACAGTTGAATTTTTGACCAAGAATCCAATTTTTAACAAAATAATAGAATTTTCAACCATACGAGATAAATTCTGAACCAACATATAATAGTTGACTTTTCAATCAAAAAGAATTAACTTTAATCAAAAATAAATGAATAGATTACGCGAATTAACGAGAAAAAGTTTAAACTTCTTGTGAACAGAGGAAAATTAAAATCTTTTTTATATGGTTCGGTTTGAGGTAAGTTTCACCTTCAATAATTGAATTCTAATACACATCGAAAACAAATACATGCACCCAGGCTAATCCCCCTTTTTCTTTTTTAATTTTAAACTTTTTGAGTATTACTAATTAATGATGAATGACAGAAACTTGAAAATCTTACCGAGCTGATCGGAACCTTCCTGTGCTCTTAACCTAGTCCAGTGTTCGCTAACGTTCATTATGACTAAAGGATGGAGGCTAATAGACACGGATCCAACTGTTCCTGAAGATGCCATAACTCGACATGCAGAATTAGTATTTGCCGAGGATGTTGCAGTTTTCTCAGCAGCAACTGGTGCAAGTTCCATCGGAGCATCCGCCGAAGGTCCATTGTTTTCATCCACTTCCATTTCGCTCGATTGTTGCTTGGCTTCACTCATTTTTTCGACTTCCTACCTACTTTATTGTTATTTCCGACTAATAAACAAACCTTTTTCAAATTAGGACCGATAAACAGAAAAACACGAGAGCACACGAAAAATCAGCTGAACGCTCTAGAGTGTTTGAAGTTGGCGAGAATCGAGAAATTCTGACATCTCGATTTGCCGGTAACTACAAGAAAATCACCATAATCTAGGAAATTTATCTTTGAATTTGGAACAAGACTTTACCAGTAAGGGATTTTCACTTCAACCATCAGATAACTTCACTTCGCTGAGTGCTGGGGGGAAAACAATGAACCAAATGCATGGGATTCGGTGCATTTTTGCCCTATCTTGCTAATATCTTCGTAAAAACTAATTTTTTCTGTATAAAAATGTTAAAAAATAGTTTTTATTTTTTGAAAAGTATTCAACAGAATAATAAAATGATAATAATTATTATTCATTACGAAGATATTACAAAAATAAAGTTTTGCCCCATGCATTTGATCCATTGTTTTCCCCTCAGCACTCAACGAAGTGAAGTTAGCTGGAGACTAAAGTGAAAATACCTAGTAGCTAGGTTGCGCTAGCTGCTATAGTCAAAGCTGCGCGAAAATTCAAATTGGATAAAAGAAAAATTGCTTTTTCATACAAATAAATAATAAATACTGTTAGTTCTTTTCATAAAACTAATTAAAAGTGTCAGTCCTTGAGTTTAAAAATGAAAAGTATATTACTTTAAGTACTGGTACAAATTTTCAAAAGTTTTCGATTTTATTGGTTGAAAATTCTTCTCTTTGATTCAATCATTAAACTATTTTGTTGAAAATTCGTTTTTTTTTTTGTTAAAAATTAATTTATTTAATTAAATACTTACATATCCCATTCATGGTCAAAAAGTAATTTTTTTATCTGAAAATTCAAATAATGTGTGGAAAATTTGTCTCTTTTTGTAGAAAATTAATTTTCTTGGTTACAAATTCATATTTTCGGTCGAAAATTTTAATACTTTGTTGGAAGTTCGTTTTTTTCTTTCTTAAAAATTAATATTTTCATCTGAAAATTACACTATTTCACTTTTAGTTTGAAATTTATCTTATATAATTGAAAATTCAACTCTTTATTTCAAAGTTTGCTTTTCTTTCTAAAAATTTAACTATTTGGTTAAAAATTCATTTTTTCCTTTTCAAAATTAATTTTGTAAACTGAAAATGAAATTTTCCACTTTGGGTTAAAAATTCATTTTCTTCATTTAAGAATTCAACTATTTGTTTAAAATTTTTTTTTTTTTTGAAAAATTTTTGTTTAATCTATAAACTGAACTATTCTACTGATGGTTCAGAATTTATATTTTTAATTGAAAACTTAACCTGATTCAACTATTTGTTTTAAAAATTATGTATTCTATTAAAAATTCGTCTTTTTAATAAACAATTAATATTTTTGGTCATAAGTTCGTTTTTTTAAACTGAAAATGTAATTATTACATTTTTTATTGAAAAGTGATTTTTCAAAACAAAAATTAAACTATTCGTTTCAAAATGTATGCATTTATTAAGAGTTTGTATTCTTTTGTTGAAAATTTAACTATTTCGTTCAAAATTCGTTTTGCTGTTCAATATAAATTTTGTTAACTGAAAATTGAACTATTCCACTTTTGGTTAAAAATTTTTCTGTTTTATTTAAAAATTCACCTATTTTAATGAAGATCCTCCTTTTTGGTAGGAAATTAATCTTCTTAGTTAAAAATTCGTTTTTTTCTGAAATTTTGTTTTACTGGAAATGTAATTTTTCCATTTTTTGTTAAAAATTGATCTTTTTAAATTGAAAATTCTATTATTTGGTGATAAATTAATGCATTTTTATTTTATTGAGAATTTGTCTTTTTTAGTAAAAAATTTATCTTCTATAGTTGAAAATGTAACTTTTTTTTAGAAAATTATTTTTCCTAATTGATCAATCATTTTTTAGTCAAAAATTTCAATCTGTTGAAATTTTCTTTTTTTTTTGTTTGAAAATAAATCTTTTGAACTGAAAATGGAACTACTCCACTTTGGGTTGAAAAATTATCGTTTTACGTTGAATATTCAATTATTTGTTTCATATTTAATGTGTTTGAATAAAAATGTATCATTTTTGGTAAGAAATTAATCTTCTTGGTTAAAACCATTAAAAAAAAATTTTTTTACTAAAAATTTAATTATGCCATTTTTGGTAGAAAACTGATCTTTTTTAATTGAAAATTCAACCATTTGGTGATAGATAAAATTAAAGTATTTTTATTTATTTTGAGGATTCGGCTTTTTCAGTTAAGAATTCATCTTCTTTTGTTAAAAATGTAACTATTTGTTTGAGAATTTGTGTATTTTGTTAAAAATTCACCTTTTTTTAGAAAATTATTTTTCCTGGTTGATCAATTATCTTTTTGGTAAAGTGTTTAAATTTGCAAAATTTTTTTTAAATGAATTTTTAAACTGAAAATAGAACCACTCCACTTTTCGTTGAAAAATTATCTTTTCAAATCGAAAATTCAATTATTTGTTTAAAATTTCATGTGTTTAAATAAAAATGAATCTTTTTGGACAGAAAATTAATCTTCTTGGTTAAAAACTCGTTTTATTTTTGGATTTTTTTTGACTGAAAAAGTAATTAATCCATTTTTGATTGAAAATTGATATTTTTTAATTGGAAATTCAACTTTTTTTTAGAAAATTTTCCTCCCTAGTTGATCAATATTTTTTTTGGTTACAAATTTAAGTTTGTTGAAATATTTTTTTGTGAAAATGATTTTTTCTACTGAAAATGGAACTGCTTCACTTTTTGTTGAAAAATTATCGTTTCAAGTCGAAAATTTAATTATTTGTTTCAAATTTCATGTGCTTGAATAAAAATTTATCCTTTTTGGTAGGAAATTAACCTTCTTGGATAAATTTTTTTAAATTGTTTTTTTTTTAAGTTAATGTAATTATTATTCCATTTATTTGTTGAAATTTATTCTTTTTAAAATGTAAATTCAACTCTTTGGTGATAAATCAATATAATTTTATTTTATTTAGAATTCGCCTTTTTCGTTAACAAATAATCTCCTTGATCAAAAATTCATATATTTGGCTGAAAAATTGACAATTTTGTTGAAAATTCGTTTTTCCTTTGTTTAAAAATTAATTTTCTAACTAATTTTCTACGTATTTTATTTTTGGTTAAAAATGTATCTTTTTAGTTCAAAATTTGAATATTTGGTTGAAAAGTCATGTTTTTAGTGGACGATTCAACTACTTTGTTAAGATGTTCATTTTGTTAAAAATTAATTTTTTCAAACTGAAAGTACAATAACATATTACATTTGAGGTTGAAAATTGATCTTTTTTAATTGAAATTTTTACTATTTGGTTAAAAATTCATGTATTTTATTGAAAATGTATTTTTTTTTGTTGAAAAATTCATAATTTTGTTTAAAAATTTGAAATTTTATTTATTGCTTTTTGGTTGAAAACTGATAATTTTTATTTAAAAATTGAACTACTTAGTTGAAAATTCATACATTTAGTTAAAAATTCATCTTTTTTGTTAAAATTTATTCACTTTGTTGAAAGTGCAATAATTTCACTTAAGCAGATCGAATTTGAGCCAAATTTTCCTCTAATTTGTAATATCTTTGGTAAAAAATAAAAAAAATTATGAAAATACGTACTTTGAAACGTTCTTTCAGTAGACAATAATGTTACATTTTTGAAAATCAGAACTTGGCAAAAAAAAACTTACAAGTACTTTAAATATTGAAATTTTATTATTGATTAAATAATTCGCATTGTACTTTGTTTTAATAATAGACTAAACAATTTTATTATTTATTTTCATAAAAGTTCTTCTTTCATCAAATTTGAATTTTCGCGGAACTTGGACTAGGGCAGCTAGCGCTACCTAGCGACTTATAAATTATCCTATTTTCTCGGTAAATTTAAATTTATATAATTAGACTCCTAAATTATAAATCTAAAAATGAGTTTGCTTTAAAACTTACAAATTAGTTTTAGTAAGGTCATTGGATCTTTCAAACTCACTTGTATAATTGCGTACTTATTATTTCTTTCAGCACGTATGGTGTTCTAACTTTTCAAGATGATAATTAGGTTGACAGTTATTCACCTCAAATTGAAAACCACCTGGTGATAGTTTCTAGAACTAAATAGTAAATACCGTGTGAGATCGTGCGTTTACGAGCTGTCAACAATTAGAATAAACAATTACTTTTTTCTATTAAAAACAAGTGGCTGTTAATCAATTTCAATGCCACCTACTTTCAAATTTAGTGAAGGTATGATACTCTTTTTTCATTAAGAAAAACATAAGCAAAGTAACAAAAAAGTCTGCTTACAGGTGAAAGGGTCCTTTGTTTTCACGGTCCATTAATCTATGAAGCAAAATGTTTAAAATCCGCCTTCAATAAGGATAAAACATCCAAATTTCTTATTCACTATGCAGGTTGGAATAAAAAGTAAGTCATTTTTACTCTTATCAGTCCTAATTCTTGATATAGTTTATGAGCGACAATATTGCCCATACTATCTGTAAGGTGGTTGTTATAAATTTGACGTTATTTACTAATTAACAAGAGTGCATTTTATGAAAAGCTGCTATTATAATTAGACTAGAAACCATTTTTTTTTCTACTGATAAAATAGAATCTATTTGCTTAAAACGTTTCGAAGTAATACCTAATGTCTGAAAACATAACCTCTTTCAAGTTCAATTTATGAAATTGATTAAATTTAAAAGTTTTGTGAGTTTTTAGTCTTTTTTCAAATGGTATGTGGTTCGAAAATCTAATTGATTTAAATTCCACTATTTGTGAAAAGTTCTAAGCAAATTTAATTGGATTTAAATTTGCATTTTTAACATTTTTAACGCTGTTAAGTAGACGTTTTGTAAAAGAAGATGGTGTTTTATATAAAATATGAAAAAAAAATTTCAAAATTTTCACAAAAAAAAAGTAATTTAAACAATTTTTGGATTGGATTTTTGATGGAGTACAAAGCTTTATTTTTTTGTTTTTGTATAATGTTATTACTTGTTTTCTTTATTATTTTTTTTTTTATTGAAAGGTAAAACAAGGAATATGATTCTGGAAAAATCTAGCGTATTCCGTCCAAAATCCAATCAAAAAATTGTTTTAATTTTTGTTTTGTTTAAAATAACCGATTTCCGATGCAAAATGTTCACATAACCTAACATTGTTTCCAAATTGTAAATCTTTGAAATCTGCAGCAATTTCGTGTGAAAAACGCAAGAATTTCCTAAAATCGTTCAAAAATTTGTTATCTTCTTATAGTCTAATGCTTTTCTAATAAAAGTAATAATTTCTGGTGTAAAATGCGAACAAAAACTAAATTTTTACAAAAATCGTGAATTTATGACTCAACAGGTTGTCCAGCGACCTTGAAAACCTGTAATTCTCCTTGAATTTTTTTTTAACCTTAAAGACCTGGAAATGTCCTTGAATTTTTCACAAGAACCTTGTATTTGAATTTTTTTGCTTTGAAAACAGAAGTGTAGAAGAAATCTAGATAGGTACTGAAAAGTTCTTAGTTATCAAGCTGTAATTAATATTTTGTTCATTACAGAATAAATAAAGAGTTTTCGATGCACTTTTGTAGACTGTGATAATTATTTTATAGATTGCAATAAGCAGATTTCAACATTTCACAAAGATTTCACGAATTTCAAAGATTAAAAAAAAAGATTTTAACATTTCAAGGATTTGGAACAGTTTTAAAAGGTTTCAAAACATTTTAAAAGATTTCACAAAGATTTTAATTAATGCAGTAATTTCAACGAATACAAAAGATTTTACGAACAAAGATTTTAGAAATGTTTAAAAAAATATTTTAAAAATTTCAAAGATTAAAAAAAAATTCACAAATGAGTAGAGTATAGTAAACCAGCTCACTGAGATTTTAAAACATTTCAAAGATTCAAAACGCTTTTTAACATTTTTTTAAAGATTTTAATTAACCAAATTTTTTTTAATTGGAATGGTTTTAAATTAATACGAAAGATTTAAAAAAGATTTTGCAAATATTTCAAGAATTTCATAAAAATGTAAAGATTTCAAAAGAATACAAGAATTTCAAAGATTTCAAAAAGGGTAGAATACACCAGATTTCAAGGATTTCAAAACATTTCAAAGATTTGAAATAATTCAGTGATTTTAATTACTACAAAAGATTTCACAAAGATCTCAAAAAATTTCAAGGATTTCAAAAATTTTAAAAAGAATATACACTAAATTTAAAAGATTTCACAAAAATTTCCCAAAGATTTCGAACATTTCATAAAGATTTCAAGGAATTTAAAGATTTGAAAAAGGTGTGTACACCAGATTTCAAGTATTCCAGTGATTTAAAATGAATACAGAAGATTTTAGGAAGATTTCACAAATATTTTAAATAATTCATATGGGTTTCAAAAGATTTCATGAATTTCAAAGATTTTAAAAAAGATACGCGAAATTTTAAAGATTTTAAAACATTTAGAAGATTTTTAACGATTTGAAATTTTTTAGAAGATTAAAAAAGATTTCAGGAAGATTCCAAAGATTTTAAACATATACGAAACATGTCAAAAAGATTTCATAAATATTGCAAAGAATTCATAAGAATTTTAAAAGATTTGAAGAATTTCATAGATTTCAAAAAGGGATACACCAGATTTCAAAGATTTAAAAACATTTTAAAGATTTTAAATGATTTCAAAAGCTTTCAATTATTTTAAATGAACACAAAATATTTCCCACGCGAATATTAAAGGAAGAGTTAACAAGTATTTCAAATATTTCATAAAGATTTCAAAGATTTCACAAAAATTTTAAATACATCAAAATATTTCAAGGAATTCACAATGATTTCAAAAGATTTCAAGGATTTCACAAAGATTTCAAAGATTAAAATACATTTCCAAAGATTTCTTTAAGGCGATTTATGTTCGAAAAAAATTAAGAATTTGATTATTTATGTTTCTGCTCTTTAGAAATTGTTGGCTAATTCAAATTTGATGTAAAAAGGAGACCTGGAAAACCTGGAAAAAACCTTAAATTTTGTTCCTAAGAATCTCTGGTTACCTTGCTCAATGATAATCTGAAGCATAATGATAATATGAAAAATCTCAGGATTTTTAAAATTAAAAATACCAATTTAAAAAAAAAACATTAACATAACACAAATTGTTCCCAACTGTAAATCTTTTTCGAAATTAATGATTTTTGTTTAAAATAACCGATTTCCAGATAAAAACGCCAACGTAACCCTAAATGTTCCAAAATTGTAAATCTTCTTTGAAATCTATTTTGAAATCTCCAGTAAAAATCGATAGTTTAACTTATCAATTGTACACAAATTTGTAATCTTCTTCGAAATCTTAGGATTTTTTAATATACATTTTAATTTCCGACGAAAAACACTAACACAATTTGGAGTTATTTAAGTTTGTACATTTTATTATTTTATCATTTGTTTAAAAATGTATGAACTTTAGGTGAAAGCAAACTAAAATAACCTCAGGTTACTGAAAAATTGCTAATATTCTTTGAAATGGCATTGGCATTGTGTAATACTAGCGAAATGAGTATCCATGTATGTTTTTTTGTTTTTGATGAAAGATAAAAAAATAAGGAGTAATGTTTTTTATTATTTTTATTATTTTAAGGGCGTGGATCACAAATAAATATTTCTCATACAATAAATATGTTATAGGGTGATTGAAGAACAGAATATTTTCGAAACTGAATACGCACACTTGTCTAATAAGTTATACCTTTTTAGTTTTTTCTGTTGCCTTTATTTTCCTAATTTCTTAAAAATGCATGTATTACATTTTTATACATACTTGGTTATCTCCTTTTATATTATGGTCATTGTACATAATTTAGTTAACATTTTTAAACTCATTTTTCAGGAAAGTAATGATTTTATCTTATTACTCATTTTAGATTCAACTCATTTTAAAAATGAGTCCTTTTTGGTTGAATTCAATCGTTCTTTATAGGAAATTAAAATCTTTCTTGGTTGAAATATCATCTATTACACTTTTTGTTCAGAATTCATATTTTTCTGAATGAAAATTAATTTACTTGGTTAAAAGTAAGACTATTTTGTTACAAATGATTTTTTTTGGTTGAAAATTCATAATTTTAAATGAAATTTATATTTTTGGTTAAAAATTTGTTTTTTCTTTGGGTGAAAATTAATTTTTTTATTTGAACTATTCCAGTTAAAAGTTTAACTATTCTTCTGAAAATTAGTTGTTTTTTATTTAAAAATTAAGTTTTTAAACTAAAAATGCAACTATTCCCGTTAATAGTCGATCATTTTAGTTAAAATTGTATCTTTATATTTGAGCCTCACATTTTATAGCTAAAAACGTTACTATTTAGTTTTTGGTTGAAAATTAATCTTAGGCTGAAAATTCATCTTTTTTATTTAAAATTTAGCTATTCCGATTGAAGATTTATAATTTTAATAGAAAATTCATCACTTTGATTGAAAATGTAACTTTTTTGTATTATTATTTTTTTTAATGAACATGTAACTAACTATTCCAATTCAAGATTCTATAATTTTAGTTGAAAATGTATCTCTTTGGTTGAAAATTAATTTTTTTAATGAAAAATTTAAGTATTCAATGTTTGATTAACAATTTATCTTCTTTAGTTGAAAATTCGTGTATTTTGTTGAAGATTTCGTTTTCTTTTCGAAATTAATTTTTTTGGTTGATATTTTAAACATTCATCTTTTTTGTTTGAAATTCATCTATTTTAGTTGAAGATCGTAATTTTAAGTTGAAAATTTATGGCTTTGGTTTAAAATGTGTTTTCTGTCGTGGAAAATTAATTTTTTTAATTGAAAATTTAACTACTTAATGTTTGGTTAACAATTTATCTTCTTTATATATCTTCTTTAGTTGAAAGTTTATGTATTTTGTTGAAAATTTCGTCTTTTTTTAGGAATTAATCTTTTTGGTTGATAATTCAAATATTCCAGTTAAAGATTCATTTTAGTTAGAATTTATCTTTTTCATTCAT
>JAUELO010000271.1:2645787-2661810 GCA_032357855.1 Amphibolips quercusostensackenii | reverse complement strand
TATATATTTTTTTTTTTCTAAATGTTACAGCCTTTTATTTTAAAATAAATAATTATTGTTTGAAAATTTTTTAAACTTTATTATTATGATATTATTAAGATAAATTACTTTCATGGTAGCGTGACTCACTCGGTCCCAGCCGGTTAATATTTAAAAATTTGGTTAATAATGGATTTTTAAATTGTTTATGTTTTTAATGTCAGAAAATAAAATTCAAGAGAATGACACTATAAATTCTTCTAATTTGATATTCTACGATTTCAAAGAATTTAAAAACCCAGATGATTCTGCACCTTCAAAATTGAAACCAAACAATTTAGAATATTTAAATATTAAATTATTAAATTTAAAAGAGACTCTCAAGACAATTCTGCAATTTTTTAAGATTTAATAATGCAGTTGTCCTGAAATTGTTATTGTTTAAATTATAAACTACAAAATTTTGAAATTAGAAATTTAAAATCTTGAAAAATTAAGAAATTTTAAACCAAATATTTTCAAATTTAAGCTTTTGAAGCAAAAAAAACTGGTTAAGACTGGTGCATCCTAAACTATAATTTTAAATTAAAATTATATAAATTTTAGGGATGATAATTGTTATTAATAATAATGAGACGACTGAAAAATCCCGAAAAATAAAATTCCCGAATATTAAATTTCCAAATTGGAAAATTTCCGATTAATAAAATCCGTGAAAGAAAAATAATTTTTCGGCAATTATTGACGAATTATAAAATATCCGAACTAGAAAATTCCAGAACTTAAACAATTAAAATTTTTTTATAAATAATATTTATTTATTAAAAATACAATAAGTACATATATTTATTTGAAAATATTTTCAATATTTCTAAGATTATTGTTTGAATTAAAAATAACAATAAATGAAAAAATGTTCATCCAGACATATATATATTTTTTTTAATTATTGTTATTTTAAGTTCAAATAAAAATTCAAAATCCCTTAAGCTTTACAAATATTTGTTATAAAAATATTTGATAATTGTATTTTTGATAGATCAATGATATTTATAAAAAAAGTTAATTGTTTAAATTTAGAAATTTTTAAATTTGGATATTTTATAATTCAGCAATTTTTTTATTGGGGAATTTTCTTATTCGGGAAATTTATTATTTAAGAATTTTCTGATTCGGTGATTTTATTATTCTGGAATTTTATTAATCGGGAATATTTCAATTCGGGAATTTCGCAGTGTCAGGAATTTTTTTTCGGGATTTTTCAGTCGTCCCACAAAAATCATATCATGTAGTATAAAATTACATCCAAAGTAATTGAACCGATTTTTCAAATAAAAAGTGTGATTTATGTATTTTTTAAATGAAAAATTTAATTATGTTTTGTTATTCTAAAAATGTTAAAAATTATATGCTTTCTAATTGGAAACTTTGAAAATTAATAAGTTCAAACTTGAAGTGTTAAAAATTAAACAACTCCAGGCCCAATTTAGAATTGAAGTAAATATTCTGAAATTTGTAATTAAATATTATTATTGTCATTAAATAACTATTAATTAAAATAAATGTGTTCACCTACTTACTAGGTCATGAACTCAAACACGTGGGAGTACAATGATTCTAAGCCCAATTATGACAAACCTTAGTTTGCAAGGCTACAGATAATTAGGATCTCTTGGATAATTAGTGAAGACTAAACCACGAAAGGAGTCACTTAATCTGTTCTTAAATGCCTACACCTACAAAAGCTCAGAAATTTCCAAACTAGTTATCTCTAATGAAATTGGTGATTAAGTTAATTAAATATTGTTGCAGAATGAGGGTGTGTATTTAAGATTTTTTTTTAATTTTACAATAAAGAGATGATATTTGAATACTGATAAATCAGGAAATGCAATTTTATGTAAAATAACAAGACAAAAATTCATAATGAAATTTGAAAAAGAAATGCAAAGTTAATTTCCTATACTTTTTATTTAAAATCTTCCAATTTTATTTGGTTATTACTCATTCTGATTATTTTAATGACGTACTGGCAATTTAGTGAAGGAATTAAATAATGTCAAACTGTCTCCAATTAAAAAGAAATCAAAATATTTCAAAAGCTCTCATTTACATATGCTACAAATTTTTACGACATTCTTTGATATTTTTAAAAGGTCACAAATATTGCGTAACGTTTCTTCACTGCGGCTGCAAAATATTGCACCTGCCACATACGCTATGTAAACAATTTTCAGTCCATATTGCACAGCATTAAGAAACTTTTAGAATTAAAAACATACTATTTATAATTTATATTTATAATTTTTTTAAATTATTTTAAGGTGTACGATAGAATTTAATATTTATATAGTCGAGGGGGAAACAACTATTAAAAATAGGGTTCAGCGGATTTTCAACCAAAAAGGATTTTTTTATAACACAATTTTTGAATTTTTAACTGAAAAAGATAAATTTTTAACTAAATGGAATAGTTAAAATATAAAATTTCAACAAAAAAACGAATTTTCAACAAAATATATAAATTTTAAAGAAAAGAGATGAATTTTCAATAAAAAAGATGAACGTCAAACCACATAGTTGAATTTTCAACCAAGAAGATTAATTTTCTACCAAAAAGACAAATTTTTAACAAAATAGATAAATTTTCAACTATAAGAGAAAGAAAGAAGTCAATTTTCTACCAAAAAATAGATAGTTAAATTTTCAGTTAAAAAATTTAATTTCAACCGAAAAAAAAACAAATTTTCAATAAAATAGGTAAACTTTTAACGATAGAGATGAATTTTTCACTAAAATTATGAATGTTCAACTGAAATATTTGAATTTTTAGTTAAAAAAATACATTTTCAACCAAAAAACGAGAATTTTTTAACAAAATAGTTAAATTTTCAACCAAAGAGATGCATTTTCAACTTACATGAAGAATCTTTATTTTTAAAAAATGACTTTTTAACCAACTTGGTGAATTTTTTTCAGAGTTAAATAATTTTTAACAAAAGCAGATGAACTCTCGTCTCAACTAAAAATATAATAGTAGTTGATATTTCAATAAAAGCAAATTTTAATTCTTAATAAAAAACGGCGATGTCGAACAAAAAAGACGAATTTTCAACAAAATAGTTTAATTGCTGACCAAGAAAACGAATTTCCAACAAAACAGTAGTGTTTTCAAACTAAAAGGATACTTTTTAAAAAAATTGGTTAATTTTCAATAAAAAAGATTTGATTTCTAACCAAATCGCGGAATTTTTAACAGAAAACAGGATTTCTAAGCAAGAAGAATAATTTTCTACTGAGAAATACGAATTTAAAGAAAAAGTTGAATTTTTAACTAAACAAGATAAATTTACAATAAAAAAATAAATCTACAATGAAAAAGATAATTTTACAATAAAAAATGGATCAGTTAAATTTAAAGTTTTGAAAAAACAATTTCGTCACTAGAAAACATAAATTATCAGTAAATAAAAGAAAATTTCAACTAAGAAAATAAATTTTCAACAAAAAAGTTCATTTTCAATAAAATATCTCAATTTTCAACAAACTGATGAATTTTCAACTAAAACGATTGCTTCTTAACAAAATTGTTAAATTTTCAACAAAATAGATGAACTTTGAAACAAATAATTGAATTTTTAACTAAAAATGATCAATTTTTCACCAAAATTAGAACATTTAAACTTTCAGCTAGGAAATTTAAATTTAAAAAACGAACTTTAAAAAATGTGAGCCAAAGAGATAATTTTTCAACTAACATGAAGAATCTTCATCCAAAAAAATGACTTTGTAACCAAATTGTTGAATTTTCTACAAAGTGGAATATTTCTTAACCAAAAGAGATGGATTCTTAATGGAAAATGTAATAGTTGTCTTTTCAACCAAAGCAGGTGTTAATTTCCAATCAAAAACAGTTGAAGTCATCAAATAAAAAAAATTTCAGCAAAATAGTTGAATTAACCATAAAGACGATTTTTCAACAAAACAGTTGACTCTTCAACTGAAAAGGACATTTTTTAACAAAAAATTTTAATTTTAAACTAATTAGAATTCATTCTTAACCAAATATTGGAATTTTTAACGAAAAACATTAATTTATAACCAAGAAGATTATATTTCTACCGAAAAATACGAATTTCTGACAAAATACTTAAATTTTTAACCAAAAAAGATGAATTTACAATAAAAAATGTGTCCATTAAATTTTCAAACGAAAAATTACTTTTTAACAAAATTATTGAATTTTATACAAAGCAGATTAAGTTTTTCACAAAATATTTGAATTTTCAAACAAAAGCATGAATTTTCAGCAAGGAAGATTAATTTTCGACTGAAAAAGGCGAACTTTCAACGAAACAAATGGATTTTCAAGATAAAAATGATCGCTTCTTAACAAAAAATAGAATATCAAAATTTTTTGTTAAACATAAATTTTCAACCAAAAAGCAATAATTTTTCAACGAAGTAGTTCAATTTCAACCAAAAAAATGAATTTTTAGCTTACATGAAATATCTTCATAAAAAAATGACTTTAACCAAATTGTTCAACTTCCTACAAAGTAGAATAATTTTTAACCACAGGAGATTGACTTGTAACGAAAAATATCATTGTTGATATTTTACCCAAAACAGATTTTAATTTTAAATCAAAAATATTTAAAGTCATAAAAAAGACGAATTTGTAATAAAATAGTTGAATTAACCAAATAGACGAATTTTCAACAAATCAGTTGACTTTTCTACCAAAAAGGATCATTTTAAACATAAATACCTAATTTTTAATTAAGTAGATTGATTTTCAACCAAATAGTTGGATTTTCAACTAAAAAAGGTATAAGTGCTTACAATAAAAAATGGATCAAGGAAATTTGCAGATAAAAAATTAAGTTTTAACAACAACAAAAAATAATAAAAGGAGGTGTTTCAAGTTTTAATCGTGTGCAAAACTACGAATCTTGTCGAAGTTTCGTGAACATCGCAGTTCACTTCTTCATATACAGCTCTCTACGATGCCTGTGATTGGCTGGTTCAACTTGATTGGCCAATCAAGTCTTTTTCAAAAAGGCGTTTGCAAGATTCGTCGTTTTGCACGCGATTGAAACCCGAAACACTTCCTTTTATTGTAATGAATCATCGTGAAAGCATAAATCTATTATTAAAAAACTCTACGGGGAGAGCTTTCTTACTAAAATGAACACTTTTAGTCATTTCAGTTCTTCTTAAGCTAAGTTCTAACTTGTTCGTGGCTTTTTGCGACCCTCCGTAAAAATATTAATTTTTGGTTTTGTGGCTTTGAGGTCCGTAAATGATGAAAAAGATTTAGATTTCTATCAGACGTTTAAACTTTTTCTAGAATAAATCACTGAAGAGGGCCCATATACGGTGCTGAAACGTCTGATGGAAATCTAAATCTTCTTCATCATTTACGGACCCCAAAGACACAAAACCAAAAATTTATATTAATAAGCTGCTGACATCTTTAGCTTTCTTGAAACGATTCAGGGACAACAACATCATCTCAAAATTCTTACAATTGGAAAACCATTTGGGAGCATCGAAATCCAAATCAATTCTACGTAAAACAAGTTTGCTTCTCTTAAAAGAAAAATACAACATACCAAATTTGTCTTGCGCACTACATCCACACAACTAATAAAACTTCATCTTTTCCTATCCAACACCATCAGATAATGTTACCCGCAGATAAAGGCAACACAACAGTAATAATGAATAAAGAAGACTATAACAACAAAATCATGAACCTTCTAACTGACGATGCATATAAAAAATTTATAAAAGACCCCACAAAAACAATAGTTAGCAAAACAAAAACCCTTCTAAAAGATTCTTAACTTGACAACAAAATAATATCTAAACTAATACCTACTAATCCCATCTCTCTAACACTTTACGGACTGCCAAAAACAACATTTCATTCGGATCGATCGTCAGCGCAATAAACTCACCAACTTACGACCTAGCACGCTTCCTCGCCAAAGAACTGATTCCTTTCACAGGAAATTCTATCACACACGTCCAAAACTCTTTTGACTTTAGCAAAAAAATATAATAGATCCACATTCAACCTCAGGATATCCTAGTGAGTTTCGACGTAGTATCTCTCTGTACGAAAGTAGCAATCTCTGAGACAATCGATATTATTAAATCCTTTGCAAACTTCCCCTCCGATCACATACCTTTGTAGAACACTGTCTCAATAATACTTACTTCTCTTTCAATAACCAATTCTACGAACAAACTTCAGGAGCAGCAATGGGATCTCCAATCTCACCTGTAAAAGCCAACATCTTTATGGAACATCTAGAAACTAAAATCTTCAACCAAATAACCCTAATATCCAGTTCACCACGAAAATTTCCACGGAACAGAAAATTGTCTTTCTTGGACGTACTAGTTTACAAAAGATCTGATAACACATTAGGACATGAAGTTTACAGAAAACCCACCCATACAAACAGATACCTACATGCCTCCTCCCACCACCACCCATTTCAAAAGCAATCGGTCATCAACTCCCTCGTTTACAGAGCTGTCTCCATAACAGATAAAGATAACTCACAAAAGGAATTACAAAACGTTAAACAAATCCTAATACAGAACGATGACACAAATAAACAAATTGATAAAGCAATAAGAAAATACACTCAAAATAACAAGTCAACACAATCTACTAAAGAAAGGAAGAAAAAACGACCACTACTCTATCCTGCACCCAAGGCATCACAGAAGAAATAGAAAGAATTTTTAACAAATACAATATTCAAATCATATTTAAACCACCTGCGAAAATAGAGCAACTTCTAAACAACTCTAAATATAAAAAGGCACTTCTTAATGATCCTAGGGTATATAAAATACCTTGCTTTTGTGCCAAAGTCTACAGAAGAGAAACCGGAAGAGCGGTGAGCCTGCGTATTAAGGAACATGAGAGTAAAGTCAGGCTAAAACATTTGACGCAATAAGCACTAGCTGAGTATCATATTGAAACAGAATATAGCATTTTATTTGAGAAAAGAGCCATTATCGCAAAAACATACAATATTTTTCCAAGAAAACAAAGAGAAGCAATTAAAATCTTAAAAGAGCCTGATAATATCTATAGGGGCCATAGATATAATACCAATCCAATTTGGATTTTCGTTCTTCCGGGTTTAAAAAAAAAGCTTTGATTGGCCAATCAGCTTTAACCAGCCTCTATAGTGAAGCGCGATGGGCACTCACAGGCATTTCTGAGAGTATACATATATAGGAACAAGATAATCAGCTGCTTTAGTTTCAGGTTATCCCTAAAGAAGTGAACTGTAATGTTCACGAAACGTTGGCAAGATTCGTAGTTTTTCACACGATTAAAACCCGAAAAAATTCTTTTATTTCATTAAAATGATAAATTTTTGAATAATAGAATTTGATTTTTAACAAGAAGGTTAATCGTCAACTCAGAAAATTAACTTTCATTACAAAAGGCAAATAAAAAAATTAACAAAAAATTGAATAATTGAATTTTTAGTTGAAAGAAAATGTTAACCTAAAGGATGGATTTTTAAAAAAGAAGATTAATTTTCTTTCAAAAATTACGACTTTATTGACGAAGTTCATGAATTTTTAAAGATATAATACTCTACTCAAACCGATCTATTTTCTAATTTCGCGCCATACGATGTTACCAATCACAGGTAAGCTGATAACTGCGACGTCAGTATCATGTTCGCACGGTCAAAGATAATATGAATATCACGACTCACTTTTAAGACGGCCCTATACTCTCATAACATGCTGATTTCGAATAAAATATCGTACATCACTCGTAGGGTTAGACAGGTTCCAAAAACGCTGCCCTCGACATGAAAAGACGGTGCTTTTCTCTTGGCTATAAAATATACTATTTGCTGTGTAAAGCTTTTTTAATAGGTATGTTTGTGTAGTTCTATGTGAGATTATGACTGGTCTAAAATAAATCTCTGTTTTGTAGTTCTTCTACTTTTTACATAAATTTCTCTAATATTTTTTGTATTATTTATTCCAATGCTGATTAACCTATAACTGTTTTCCATATAATGATTTTCTTTCATGAACTTTCTACAATTTATAAAATCTTATGCAATCTTATGCAATATTTTGCAATTACATGCAATCTTGCAACCTGGTGTAATCGAGACCTAGCTGGGCCTGAAGGGGGCTGGCGCCACCAAGGTGCTTTTTTTGAAGCCCTGGCGGCGCCAAGTCACTTTCTTGTCACATGAAAAATTTTTACAGTTTTGAGCCTTCCATAACCCATCTTACCAATTTTGGGCTTCTTTACCTCCTCCCTTCCAGGAAAGTAGACAAATTTACGTTTGTAAATTTTTTTGAATAAAACTAGTGTAAATGACATATTGAATTCAGTACGAAACACTTTAAATTCTCAAGATTTCAAGCCGTTATATATTATATTTTTTACAAAATAGTTTAATTTTGATCTAAACAGATTTCCTACCAAAAGAAATGAATTTTCAGCATAAAAAGATAATTTTCAACAAACAAAAAAATACTTTTCAAACAGCCAGTTGCTGTAACAACCAAAAAGATGAACCTTGCTATTAAATAGACAAGGATTACAAAGAATAGTTATAGATTTAACCAAATAGTGTAATTTTCCAGCCAAAGAAAAGAATTTTTTTCAAATAACTAAATTTTTAACAACAGCTACCTTTTGACCAAGAACGATAGATTGAAAAAAAAGAATAACTTATCTACCAAAAAAGATAAATTTTTAAACCAGAAGGATAATTTCACAACAATATAGTTGGATTTTTGACCAAAAATGATGATTTTAACAAAAAATTTGAATTTTTGTGAAATAATTAGATTTTTACCAAAATAATTAAATTTCGAACCAACTAGTTAAAGTTTCAGCATATAAAGATGCATTTTTAATTAAATGGTTGAATTTTTAAAGAAAAAAAAATAAAATTCAGTAAAATATTTAAATTTTCAAGACAAAAAGATACGTTTTATAGAAGACAGTTAAATTTTAATGAAAAAAGTTATCTTTTAACCTTGAAAGTATACTTTTTTACCATTACAGATAAATTTTCAACGACAAGTAAAGTTTGAAGCTAAAAAGTCGAATTTTTGAGAAAACAGTTAACTTAAATTAAAAAAGATAAATTTTTAACAAAAAAGACTATTTATAACAACAACAAAAAATTTTATTTAAGGAAGATAAATTTTTTCTAAGATACTTGAATTCTCAACCAAAAAGTTAAAATTTCAGCAAACAAGAATGATTTTTGACCCAAAAAGATGTCTTTTACACAAAAAATATGAATTTTTTACTAAATGATTCAATTTTCAACAGAAAGGTTTCCTTTTCTCCCCAGAAAGACACCTTTTCAATGAAATACATTGATTTTACCCTCAATACTTGAATTTTAACTAATAAAATGTGCATAATAATATAATAAAATATAATAAAATTTGATAATTTTTTTAACCAAAATGAAAGAATTTTCAACCAAGAAGATTAATATTTAATTTTAAAAAAAAAGAATTTTAAACAAAATACATAAATTTTCATTAAAATTATTTGATAATCATGTCAACAGGACGCATTATCTACAAACAAGTTGAATTTTTTAGACTAGAAGTATGACCTTTGTACCTGAAAGTTTAATTTTCAACCATATAGTCTAATTTTCTATAAAATTTTTAAATTTCCAAGCCAGTACGATAAATTTACTAGTAAGAAGTAGAATTTTTAGCATAAAAGTTCATTTTAAATTAAATAGTTAAATTTTTAACTATACACTGTAAAAAAAGTTGGTGTAATTTTACATCGTACCACGATGGAAATTATTCGATCTGCGTGCGACGATGTAAATTTACTTACTTCTGTAACAAAAAATGCAGGACGTAACTTGGCAGTGTCAAATTCCAATTTTGAGGTTACGTTTGTAATGTTCGAAATTTCTAAACACTCTAACAGAATAAATAAAGCGCAGATTACATTTTTAAGATATCGTTCTGAATGAAAGAGACATATTTTTTGTATTCACATAGAATTAAACACTATTAGAACAATATTAGAGGCTCTGGAACGTAATTTTATGATAAAGTCCAACGCGCCATCTCTTTCTGTCAGTTCGTCGATGGATTGTCGATTTACGTCCAGCTCGTAATTTCTCAGGATGCCAAGACGTTACAATGCTACCCGTCTATGAAATTATGCTTGAGACTACAGCTTTACCAAAAAAGATATTAAATCATAAGCTCATTTAAAATTATTCGCTTACATAAATTGACCACGTACCATGCTGATCGAATAATTTCCATCGTCAGGCATGGTAATTTCACACTGGACTGTTATTTCACACTGTTCCGTGGCGTGAAATTGGACTAGATCGTGAATTTCTGTGCAAAATTGGTAAATTTATCAGGTTATACATTGTAATTTGAAAATACACTAGTGTGAAATTACAATCTAGTTGTGAGTATCACCAAAGATTTTTTTACAGTGAATTTTCATTTTTTCAAACAATTTTTTCTCCCTCAAATCATAAAAAGTTATTATTTTCTGGAAATAATGACACAATTAAAGAATGTTGAGAACAGTATATTTTTTAATGATAGTTAATAATTATTTAAACAATTTCTTTTTGCTTAAACCATTTTTTCTCCTGTGAAGCGAGGAAAGTTATTACTATCTATCTATTCTTATCCTTATCTCAGAACGTATTCCCTATATTATTTAAACAATAATAATTTGTTTAAAAAATTAAAAAATATCCTTCAAAAAATATATTGCTCTCAACATTCTTTAAGTGTGTCAGTATTTCCAGATAATAATAACTTTTAGCGATTTTATGGAGAAAAAATTGTTTAAACAAATAAAAATTGCTTAAATAATTACTAAATATGTTAACCAAGATCTTACTACTCTTGACATTGATCAACTTTGTATAATTTATTCCGAAAGATAATAATTTTTCACGAATCACAGGGGGCAAAATTGTTTAAACAAACAACAATGATTTAAACAATTTAAAATCATTTAAGAAATACTTTAAAGCTCGTCAATTATTGATTAAAAATAATTCCTGTTGAAAAAATTCCAAAAAATACCGTTTCTAGCATGAATTTGATAGAAAATTGCTATTTTGCATTTTTTGGGGCATTTTACGGGTACAATAAAACTGGATTAGGGATTTAACAATTAAAATTTATTAGGTGCTTATTATTCCTTGAATACTCCTTGAGGGGTGACTCTATACTTTAATTCACAAAAAGTTTATAAGAAGTACTTCTTTTTTTCCATTTTTTTTTAAATTGAACTTTTCTCATTTAAAACCCCATGTTAATTATAGAAGCCCGAAGTACGAGTTGACATAAAAAAATAACAAAATATATTTTTTTAGAAATCAAGCAAATTGGAGGTGGGTGAGGGGGTTATCACCAAAAATCAAAAGTCTAATATTCATAGGTATAAATTTGGATCACCCTAATGTGAAAATTACTGTTTTTAATTTTTTGCACTGAGATCCCTTAAATGATTACCCGGCCCTTTGTTTTACAAATCATCAAATTTATAACTAATCATGAATGTAACTGAATTTATTAAAAAGATTTAAATTAAAAAGTCTGACACCAAAAAAAAGAATTTTTTCGTCGACAGATGCCACAATAATGCATTTGTTTATGAAATTTGTTAAGAGATAGTATAAAATTGATAAAAAAATTATGAACTTTGCTAAAATTATCATGAAGTTCTCAATGAAGAAAGTTGACATAAAAATAAATGAATTTCTCTGTCGACCAATGCCTGATTATTGCATTTGTTCTTTGAATTTGTTTTAAAAAATTATGAAATTCATTAACTTATTATGAACACTGCTGAAATTGTCATTAGGTTCACAACTGAAAGTAATGGCATTAAAAAAGGAATTTTTCTGACGACAAATGCCCAAATAATGCATTTGCTTATTAAATTTGTTTAAAAAAATCATAAGATTAATTAAGAATTTATGAATTTTGCTAAAATTACCATAAAGTTCCTAATTAAAAAAATTTACATCGAAAAAACGAACTTTTCTGTCGACGATTGCCTGATTAGTGCATTTGTTCATTCAATTTCTTTAAAAAATTCATAAAAATTTTAACTACTTATAAACGTTGCTGAAATTATCATAAAGTTCGCAGCTGAAAGGACTGGCATTGAAAAAAACGAATTTTACTGCGGACAAATGCCCAAACGATGCATTTATTCATCAAATTTGTTTAAAAAAATCATAATATTAATTAAAAAATTGTGATTTTTGCTAGCAGCAACACAGGTTTTTTTCCAAATACAAAGAACTAAATTTGTCATTTTAGCATTAATTAGCACTGAATTATAGGATAGGTATTTTTCTGAAAATACATTGTGTTCATGTAAGGTTCAGGGACCTTTGTTTTTGGCATGATCTAGTTCATAAGGATTTCATCAGGAAAATTTTTTTTCATTCTATACTGGATTTATCTGAATTGCAATTCTAGACAAGTCTAGACTAGACACGTTTGCCTCAGGCACATCATTAATCAACCTTAAAGTCTGAAACAATCATAAGTGATTAATTTTATAATTAAATCCAAGTGTGAAAGTTAGGCTCACCAAGCAAGACATCTTCATCAATTTCGTTGATGTCTAGGTCCAAATCGAGATCCACCGAGCCATTGGTGTTGGGAAGGTGGTTTCGCGTCGCGAGGTCCATTTGGCCTTCCTGGAGTTGACGAATTTCGTCTTGCTCTAAAGACCTCGAGATTATGATCTCGGCCAAGAGAGTCAGGTACGGAGAAGTGAGCGACCTTGGACTGGTGGCTCGCAGGAAACCTGGAAGCCGCCAGAGTCCAAGGAGACCGCAGGGCACCACCGGAACTGCACCTGCACTCACGAGGCCGCCGTTCAGGAGTTCCCCGCACAACATAGGTATCGCATACGCGGCTGGCCTTTCTTCGTTATCTTGGCACCTCTGAAATATCAGCTACCTGAAATAAAAAATAAATCTTTCCGTTAAAAACTTGCGTACATAAAAAACAAATGGATATTAAAAAATAATACGGTAATTACACAAAAATTGGTCGACCCTTTAGCAATAGGCCCAGCCCTCTAGTAACTCTAGTTCTCGCGTAAGAATATCAAGTGAGAAAATAAAGGTTAAAGTTGTCTCTTACATGAAGCGTTTTAATATATAAGGTTAAATATGCCATAAGAGGGTGTCTACTCGATGGATGATTTCCAATTCCTGCGGTTTAGCCCAGTTTGCGGTCGGTCAATTAATAATTCTCATCGATCAATTGAAAGGAGTTAAAAAGATTTGAATCATTTTAAGAGATTTTTTAAGACCTTAAGAGATTTGTAAATATTTTAAAAGATTTAAAAGATTTCTGAATTGGAACATCAGATAATTTTTGGTCTTGAGAATTACGATTATGATGTGGAACAGAAAATTTTGTAAAAGAATTATGATTCTGAATTTGAACAGGGAATTATTATTAAATTATAATTCTTTACGGAAATCCATAGTTCCAAACTGAAAATTATAATGCTTTACGGAAATTCCGTGCTTAAAAATAAAAATTATATTTCTTAACGGAAATGCTCTGTCTTAAAGTCACAACTACATTTATTTACAAAAATCTCAATTTCGGGCATATTTTTATTAGAAAAAAAATTTTTTTAATTGAAAAAAATTTCGAAAAACAGGGAATTATTATTCAATTATAATTTTTCACGGAAATCTCTAGTTAAAAAGTAAGAATTCTAATGCTTTACGAAAATTCCACGTTTGAAAGTCAAAATTATGAATCTTAACGGAAATGCTCTGTCTCCAATTCACAACTACATTTATTTACAAAAATGTCAAATCCTGGCATATTTTTATTTGAAAAATAAAGAATTTTTCAATTAAAAAAATTTTCGGATTTGGAAGAAAAATTTTTAAAGTTTGACAAATTCTGTCTTGAAACAGGGATTGTTTTGGTAAAATCCCTTTTTATAAATCAAAATTAAAATCATTATCCAAAATTTCCCGTTCCACATGTCAAAAAGTACCTGTGCCAAGACAAAATAACAATTTTTTACGAAATTCCCTGTTCCAAAGTCAAAATTATGTTTACTTGTAGCATTTTTGTTTACATTTTATTTATTTATTCCCCGCTCAAACTTAGAATCATAATAATTCTTTTAGGAAATTCCCCACATCATGTCACAATTAAATTTATATCAAAAATTCCCTGTGTAAAATGACAAAATTTGAAAGAGAAAAGTATCAAACTGTTACAAATCCTGCCTTGGAAGAAGAATCTTGTTATCATTTCCCTTTTTTACAATTGAAATTAAAATTCGTATTAAAAATGTCCATTCTGTAAAAAAATTTCCTGTTCCAAGTCAAATTATAATTCTTCAAGAAAACTCCCCGTCCTAAAGTCGAAATTTTAATTCTTTGCGGAAATTGCCTGTCCTAAAGTTAAAATTATGATTCTTTATAAAATTTCCTGTATGAAAGTCAAAATCATAATTTTTTACGAAAATTTTCTCTTCAAAGTCAAAATTATAATTTTTTACGAAATTTACGTTTTTAAAATTCAAAATCATAATTCTTTTTAAAAATCCCTTGCCCCAAAGTAAAAATTATAATTATTCACGGAAGTTCGATGTCCCACACTGAAAATTATATTTCTTAACTGAAATTCTATGTCCCAACCTAGAATTATAATCATTATTTTCGAAAATTCCTTGTTCCATGTCAGGATAATTATAATTCTTTACGTGAATTTTTTGTATACTTCTTCAACTTATTTTAAACTTCAAAATCAAACTTCCCAGTCGTTTCCCTCTTTTCCGATTTTCCGGACAGTACACTACATAAGAATTGTGGTCAATAGTCCGAATTCTGCGGCCCATTTCTGGCGATTGCGTACGTTGACTCTTCAGAAACCAATTAATAACTTCCGCAGA
This sequence comes from Amphibolips quercusostensackenii, assembly GCA_032357855.1. Lineage (NCBI taxonomy): Eukaryota > Metazoa > Arthropoda > Insecta > Hymenoptera > Cynipidae > Amphibolips > Amphibolips quercusostensackenii. The sequence goes on along the minus strand of JAUELO010000271.1, from coordinate 2,646,839 downwards.
GTTTACAATAAACTTTGATTCAGCATTTTTAATATGTTAATGAAATAAAACACTGTGAAAACCTAAACTCTCCAACAATTTGAAATAAATGCACAGCAGCGAACTTGACTAATAGAATAAGGACCAAAGAATTATTTTTACTTTCATTAATGAAATCATTAAATAATATTTGATTGCAAATTACTGAAATTTTGAATTAACGTATCTTTAGATGTGAGTGCATGATACGAGTATCAACGGAAAATGGTTCAATGAATAATTAATCACTTACTAATGTAATTAGAAATTGATTTCTGTTGCTTCAAGTAGAGTTCTGTCACTTGATTGAATTTATAGAGTGCACAACGCAGGCATTATTACTTTTTTAGAACGAGCAACTTACAAGAATATATTTTAGGAAGAGAAATTCCAATCTAATCTTTTTGGATTAGTAAAATCCGTGCAATTTAAATGATATTTAAAATAATTTTCTCAGTCTTTGTGATTAATTGATTTTTATTTAATTAAAGAAATAATATCAAGAAATGTATATTTTTACGAGTAAAAATATTAACATAAGATATTACTAAGCTATGAATGTGAAACAAAATACTTTCTAGCAATTACTATTTGCATAGAAATGGCTCAATTTGGCTGCGAACTTATTACATTTTCTACATTTATTTGATCTATATACATAAATATAACTAGATATTGTGAAATTCGTCATAAATATTTTATTTCATAATATAAATTGGTTTCCGCTGTTTGTAATAAATAACTTTCACCAATAAAGTTAGATGATCGAAAATATTCTCATATATCAATTTCTGATAGATAAAATTGTTCTTATTTCAAAAAACGGATATTTAACATATACAGAACATATTACTAGGAACATTAAAAAAAAAATTTTAATCCAATTTTTTTTAATGAAGACTAAGTTTATGAAGACACTGAGTTACAACTAAGTTAGCACTAAATACACGTGCAAGAAGAAAATCAATTAACATTGTCTTTCTTGTCATAAATGTGTATTGCTGGCAGCGAGGCTTAAATGACGTTTTTTTTAA
>JAUELO010000271.1:2583756-2596212 GCA_032357855.1 Amphibolips quercusostensackenii | reverse complement strand
AATTTTCCCCCCCCCCCCCCCCCCCCCCCTCCCCGAACGTATTACCTATTTTGTGAATGGCCTCTTAGCTTCTTACGACTTACGTGATTTATGAATTGCCCCTCATCTAAACTCTAATGTATTCAAAAGCATGTTTCAAGGTTCCGGGCAAATTTGTGAATACAATACACACTTCCGCTGGTCGGAAAGCAATTTGCCGATGGGGCAAGCGCAAAATGGAACGTTATTTCCTAAGAGATTATTTCGCCATCCAGGCACGTTCATATACACACGCATACACACACATGAATTCATGCATATATCCATAAATACATGCATGGACACATAAATATATACACATTTATATATATATATATATATATACACATATATATGGATACATATACATATATATGTATATATATGAAGATATATATAGTATAGTATAGTTTTAAATTAAAATCGAAAAAATCTAGTTTCTTATGAAAAAATTCGTAATGAAAAATATGCATGCAAAGGATTCACAATTAAAAATCAGACTTCCAGACTATCTTACTTTTCGGCTCATCAGAGACAAATAAAAATAACGAAATGAGAAAAGGGGTATATATATGCGAATGTAAGAAAAGAAAGAAAAAAACATTCGTTTTGGAAACTGATATTTTTAGTGAATTCTGACTCACCACTTCCTTTTGTGATAATTTGTGACATTGCGTTGAAGCAACCCTGAAAATGTCACGTGACACCCCCACATATTTTAAAATACTAAATATAATTTTAATATTTATAACCGTCAAGCGAGCAATAAATAATAAGTTAAAATTATTTGATACTAATATAAGAATACTTTTAATTAAATTCTTTAGACTTTTTTTTCATTTCATAACATTGATATAATTTGAAGAACGACAGATTAAATTAGCATATTATGGGCCGCGCATAAACACTTTTCACCTTTTACAAAGAATTTTTATTTTTTCCCTGTTTTCAAGAAAATTCCCTTTTTCCTCTTTTTTTCGCTCAAATTTAAATTGAGTTAATATAATAATCCAATAAGAAAATCCAACTATTCTTGGTTCAAAGTTAATTTTTTTTAGTTGAAAAGTACTACAGTTATATTTTTGGTTGAGAATTCATCTCGTTTGGTTAAAAATCATATTATTTGGTTAACTTTTAATTATTTTGTTAAAAATACAATTATTTGGTTAAAAAGTCATATTTTTTTGTAAAAAATTCAACTACTTAGTGGGAAGTTGAAGTACTTTATTGAAAATTAATTTTTTTTGGTTGAATCTCTTTGCTTGAACATTTTTTTTTAAATTCATCGTGGGGATTTTTTATGGACCCTCTAGTATTAAATAGTTAATGCTAATAAAAATGAGCATTACCTATTAACTTTTTTAACTGTAAATTAGAATATTCAATTTTTGGCTCGAAATCCATTTTTGTTTTTGTTGAAATTGAGTCTTGTTTGTCAAAAATTCAATTTTTGGTTGAAAATTTAACTCTATGGTTGAATGTTGAACTCTTTTCTTGAAAATTAATTTTTTTTTATGATTCATCAGCTTAGTTGAAAATTCATCTCTTTACATGAAAATTGAATTATTTTGTTGAAAATTACTTTTTGTTAAGAAATGATTATTTTCGGGTTGAAAATCAAACTGTTTTGTAAAAGATTCGTATTTTTGTTATAAAAATGTTACAACTTGGTTGACATTTTTTTTCTTTCTTGACTGAAGAATATTTTCTGGTTAAAAACCAACTATTTTGTTGAAAATTTGCCTTTTCTGGGTATAATCAACTGTTTTTTATTTCAAATTGAACTATTTGGTTAAGCGTTGAACTAGTTTTCTTGAAATTTATTTATTTTTTTATTAAAGATTTATCTCCTTACTTGAAAATTTCACTATTTTGGTAAAAATTCATCTTTTTAGTATAGAATGAATCTTCTTGGTTAAAAAATCAAATATTTTGTAGAAAATCCAACCTGTTTTGTGGAAAATTAACTTTTATGTTAAAAAGTTAAATTTTTTGTAGAAAAACCATCTTTTTGGCTTGAAAGAGCCTAAACTTTGTTATAAACTTTTTTTCTTAACTGGAAAATCTTTTTTGGTTGAAATATCAACTATTACATTTTTTATTAAGAATTCATCTTTTTTGGGTAAAAATTTAATTATTTAGCTCAAAGCAGATTGAAATACTTTGTGAATAATTAATTTTTTAAGATGTAGACTCAAAATTTTAAAAATATTTTTATTTATTACCATTTTATCATCAATTTGGTTAAAAATTCATCTCTTTGGTTGAAAATAGCACTATTTTGTTGAAAATTAGTCTTTTTGCGTTGAAAATTAAACTACTTGATTAAAAATAAACCGTTTTGTAGAAAATTTAACAATTTGGGTTAAATTTGTTTTCTTCCGGACGAAAAGATCCACAATTTTGTCGAAAATTAAACTTTTTGGATGAATTCTGCTGTTATTCAGTTAAAATAAAAATATTTTTTGCTTGAAATATTAGCTATTACATTTGTCATTAAGAATTCCTATTTTTTAAAATGAAAATTGAACTATATGTTTAAAAATTTATTTACCTTGTATTTTGTTGAAAATGCAGTATTTTAATTTGAAATATTAAGAATTTGAAGCATTTCAATTTAATATTTGTACCTGCAATAATTTAATTTAAAAGAATTTATTCACCTAATTTCGTGAAAAATCACCTTATTTCTCCTGTTTATAAAGCATTTTGGCAGGTGAAGTCTGTTATCTCTACAATGATGTTTTAAATTTGTAACTACAAAATTGATTCATACAAAATAATTAATTTAAAAAATATTTTAAATTAGTCTCATGAAAAAGAATCACTTTCAAAGTGTCTTGCTTTCTAATGTGTTGAAATTCTTTTTATGATTCTTAAAAAATTAATTGAAATTATGCAAAAGAAATGGGAAAATGTTCTAAAGTTCTTAACTTTAGGTGTTTTCAGGGATTTTTCAAATTTATCGAGGGAAAAAGGGGAACTATGTAAAAATGGAGAGGGACTAGTCCCTGAGATATATATGGAAAAAGAGGCACTTGTCGAAGTGCGAGGTCAGGTGAGTAAGTTGGCCTTCCTTAATGACCGTCACTAGCGTCCTCCACAGTTTGCGATCCAAAATAGTCTCACTGGAGACAAGTTAACGCAATATGCCGGCTCAATCGAAATTAAATTAAGAAAAAGATTCACCATTAACGTGAAAAAATCAGTAGTCTCGGGGAAAAAGTAGGACATTCTGCAAAAAATATGCTTGTAAAATTATTTAATTAATTAATTATAGCAGAATTAGTCTAAAAAAGAATTTTTTGTCGTTGTCTCACCTCCAGCCCCAATTTTCTTTCATTTGGTGTAAAAATTTTATTAAAAATTAATCTCTTTTGATAGAGAATTCAAAACATTTTTTGGAAAATTTCTTTTTTTTGGTTGAATTTAAATGTTTTTAAGTGAGAATTAAAATAATTCTTGGTTTAAATATCAACTATTATAGTTTTCGGTTTGGCTTAAAAATTTAACCATCTGGTTGAAGATTTATCTCTTTGGTGAAAAAATCGAACTATCTTGTTGAAAGTACAATTTTTTTGGGTTGAGAATGAGGATTTTTAACTTTTGTTTGAAAATTTATCTTTTTTAGTTGAAAATTCGTCTTTTTGGCTTCATGATTTAACTATTTTGTAAAAAAGTCATACTTTTAGGTTTGAAATTCAACTATTTGGTTAAAAGTCTGTTTTTCTTTTTTAGTTGAAAATTTATCATTTTAGTAGAAAATTCATCTCTTTGGTTGAAAATTTAAATATTGAAAACAAATTTTGTCTTGAATATTAACTTTTGAAATAAAAGTTCAGCTATTCCATTTTTGGTTTAAAATTGATCTTTTTCAGTTGAAAATTCCACTATTTGGTAGAAAATTTAGCCTTTTTCACTTAAATTTTAACCAATTCGTTAAAAATGTATATATTAGATTGAAAATTATTTTTTGTTTGTGTAAAGATTTACCATTTCAGTTGCAAATAATAATTAATCTTTTTAATTGGAAATTTAACTATTTGTTTAAAAATCCATCTACCCTTAAAATGTTTGAAATCTCTTGGAATCCTATAATTTCTTTTGAAATACTATGAATTCCTGAAATCCGTGTTAATCACTAGACATCCCTTGAAACTTAATTTTACTTCATCCATTCTTTAAAGTTCCCTCAGAATAAAATACCGTCCAAAATTTTGAAATCTATCAAATCTGCCGAAATTCCCTTAAAAATGATGAAATCTTTGAAAACATGCTAAATGCTGTAAAATCCTACAAAATCAGATAAAGCACTTTAAAATCCCTTGAAATCTTCGATATTTTTTGAACTTCCTATAAATATTTTTAATACCATAAGAGCTTTGTATGTAGCTTAAATCTATTAAAGGCCCTTTAATTCTGTTGAAATCATCTGACGACCCTTGAGGAATTAAAAATGTTATTATTTTTATTATTTAAAAATTCCTTCTAATCTTATGGAATCTTTTAATTTATTTTGAAATCTTATAAATCCCTCAAATATTGTAAAATTCCTTCAAATCTTCTGAAATCTTACGAAATAATTTTAAATATCTTCAACAATCTTTGTGAAATACCTATTAATCTTTTGAGATCCCGTATAAAATTTTAAAATCTTGAATGTCTTTGAAAATTCCTTTTAAAATATTCAAATTTTTGAAATCATCTGAGGCTCCATAAATTTCCGAAGTTCTCTCAACATTTTTTCAAATCCCTTAAACTTCCCTAAAAACTGTGAAGTCCTTTTACGCCCACGGAATTTTTGAAATCTTGAAATTTTTAGGAGTCTTGTAAAATATACTAGAATATTTCATATCATTCAAATATCTCTTAAAATTTCTTCAACAATTTTGAAAACTTCGAAATACTCTGCAATCAGAGAAAATTGGTTAAAATTTCTCCAAATCCCTTCAACTCTTCGGAATTCTCTGAAATCGCTTGGAATCTTTTGAAATATTTTAAAAGTTTTAAAACTGATTAATCATTTAAAATCCTTTAAACCCTCTTGGAATCTGTTGAAATCTCGTAAAATTTTTAGAAAAACCTTTGAAATGTTTTGAAATCTTCCAAATATGAAATCTTTAAAACTTCGACTTTAAGATGGTACATATATTAATTTAATCAATAAGCGAAAAAATTTGGAAATATGTTTAAAGACAAAGTCAAAATATAGTTGCATTATGAAAAAATAGTAGCTTTTGTGTAATTTTTAAGGTTTCGAAGCCGGGGAAATGAGGGTAGGGAAATTAGGGAAAGTGAGGGGAAATTATGGAAGAGGAAGTAGAGGAAGTGAGAAGAAATGAGAAGGGGAAATAAGGGGGTTGGAAGTAGGGAAAACGGGGGAAGAGGTAATAGGGAAAGTGGGGAAATGAAGGGAAGTAAGGTAAGTGGGAGAAATGAGGTGAGGGGAAGTAGGAGAAGTTAGAGTATGGTAATAAGGATAAGTGGGGTAAATAAGGGGAGAGTAAGTAGGAGAAGTGAAAAAAGGGTAAATACGAGAAAGGAGGTAAGAGGAAATGAGAGGTATAGTGGAAGTGAGAGAAAATTAGAGATTGGGGAAGTGAGAAGAGGGGAAAGTAGATGAGGAGAAAGTTGGAGAAGTGAGGGGAAGCTAGTTATAAAGTGTAGGGAGTGGAAGTAGTGGTGGAAAGGGAAAGCAGGGAAATGTGGGGAAGTAGGATAAGTGAGGGGAAATAAGGAGAGGGTAAGTGGGAAAAATATGGGGTTGGGAAGTAGAGGAAATGAGAGGAAATAAAGGGATGGAAAGTAGGTGAAATGAGAGGAGGGTGTGGTATGAATAAAGAGAGGGTAAGTAAGAGGAAATAAAAAGATAGGAAGTAGGACAAGTAAGGAAAATGAGGGAAGGGGTAGGATCAAGTATAAATAGGAAAGTAGGAGAAGTGGGGAAATGAGGAGAAGGAAAGAAGGGTAAGGGCGGAAATAAGGTGCAAGTATGTAGGAGAAGTGAAGGCATGGGAATAAGGAGAAGTGGGGAAAATAAGGAAAGAAAAAGTAGTGAAAGTAAGAGGACGGTAAATATTATAAGTGAGAGGAGAGGAAATGAGGGGTATAGTGGAAGTGATGGAAAATGACGGATTGAGAAATGAGTAGAAATATGGGGTGAAGAAGTAGGGTTAGGAGAGTGTTGTCTGGGGAAGGGAGAAGAGGGGGAAGTAGATGAGAAAGAAGTTAGGGAAGTTAGGGGGTGCTAATATTAAAGTTTGGGAAGTGAAAGTAGGGCAGGAGAGGAGAAGTAGGGGAAGTAAAGGAAAATAAGGGGTTAGGAAGTAGAGGAAATGAAGGGATATGAAGTAGGGAAAATAAGGGAAGGAGGTATGATGAATAAGGGAAGGGGAAGTCAAAGGAAATGAAGGGATGGAAAGCAAAAGAAGTAAAGGAAATAAGGGGAGGGGTTAGGATAAGTAAGAGGAGGAGAAGTATGAGAAGTGCAGAAATTAGCGATGGGACGATAGGAAAAGTAAGGGGAATAAGGTGAGGGGAAGTGAAATAATTAAGGGTATAGGAAGAAGGAGAAGTGGCAGAAATGAGGGGAGGGGAACTACGAGAAGCGAGGGATAAGAAAATGAGAGGTGTAGAGAAAGTAAAGAGAATTGTGGGTTGGGACAGTAGGACAAGGAGAGTGTTAGCTGGGGAATTGAGGAAAGGGGGAAGAAGATGAGGAAGAAGTTGCCCACTGGGCATAACATTTAAAAACGTTCCTTGGACGTATAAGTCAAAAGACGTTATTTTAACGTTCCAATAAGCGTCCTAAGTCAGGCCAAATAATGTTCTGAAAACGTTTCATGTTCCTAATACGTCCTAAAAACATCTCTGAAACATTTTATGTTTAAACAACGTTATTTGGACTGACTTAGAACGTTTTTGAACCATTCTAAGAAGGTTTTTTGACGTTTGTGCTTACTGGGTGGGGAAGTGAGGGAAGCTAATGTTGAAGTGCAGGGATGTAGGGGAGGAGAGGGGAACTAGGAGAATATAGGAAGAGTAGGGGAATAGAACGTAGAGGGAGTAAGAGGAAATAAAGGAATAGGAAGTAGGTGCAGTAGTTTATATGAGGGGAGGGGATAGGATAAACAGCGGGAGAGGATGTAGAAAAGTGGGTAAAGGAAGGGTGTAATAGTAAGGAAAGTGAGGGGAATGCAGTAGGGGGAAGAATAAAGAGTGAGGGAAGATAAAGAAGAAGTGACAGAAGTGAGGGAATGGAAGTAGGGAAGCCAAGGAGAGGGGAACTGCCGCAAATAAGGGGTGAGAAAATAAGAGGTTTAGCGGAAGTAAGGGTAATTATGAGTTGTCGAAGTAGAGGAAGGGAAGCTTTGGTTGGGGAAATGAGGAGAAGGGGAAATAGAGAAGGAAAAAGTTGGGGAAGTGAGGGAAGCTAATGTTGAAGTGTATTGATTTAGGGGAGAAAAGGGGAATTATAAGAATGTAGAGAGAGTAGGGGAATTAGAAGTAAAGGGAGTAAGAGGAAATGAAGGAATGAGAAATAGGGGCAGTATGCAATATGAGGGGAGGGGTAGGATAAATAAGAGGAGCGGAAGTAGGAGAATTGGGTGAATGAGGGATGTGAAAGTAAGGCAAGTGGGAGAAATGAGATGAGGGGAAGTAGAAAGAGTGAGAGAAGGGGAAGGTGAAGTGGCGTAAATGAGGGGAGAGAAGTAGCAAAAGTGAAGGGAGAGGAACTACTGGAAGTGTGGGATGAGGAAATAAGGGCTGTAGAGTAAGTGTTCATAATTATGGGTGGGGACAGTAGGACAAGGAGAGTATTGGTTAGGGAAGTGAGGAGAGGGGGATGTAGATGAGGAAGAAGATGACGAAGTGAGAGGAAGCTAATGTTGGAGTGTAAGTGAGGAAGTAGGGGTAAAAGGAGATGTAGGCTACAAGAGGGGAATTGGGGGAATGTAGGGGAAGTAGGGGAGGGAAAGTATGAGAGGGGCAAGTTTGAACGAGATAATGAACGTCTTAATATTTAATTTTTTTAAGTCGGCCTAATGCAGAGGTATAAAATCGATGTATTGTGTGTGCTTCTCTGAACGCGCGCATTGCTCCATTGATAATGTCTCGAGTTACGCCACGGACTATAATTGTATTAGAGAAAAAAGTTGTAACTAAGAAAGGGAGCGATGACATTAACACTGGAATTTGATTACGTGAGAATGATAGCGAATTGCGACTGTATAATTCCCTCATGAGTCACAAATCGACTATAGAATTATTCTTTATTCCTTATATTCTTACCTCTCACCCACCGTCACAGTCTCATTGTTTTATCAAAGTCGTGATCCACGTTTTTTTACAAATGCCTCTGTGCACACGCAATTATTGTCAAGAAGGCAAATAGGCGATCGACCAGAACTTTATTAGACATAGATCATTTTGTATAATAAAGGTTACCCTATATAAATATTATATATATACTGTCAACAATGTGAAGATGGATTACTCCGAATTATATCGGATTACCCTGGATTAGCTCTATATACAAAATTACTCTCGATTGACTAAGATTACTCCGGATTGCATATGATTACTCTGGATTACATAAAATTGTGGTGGATTTCTCAGCCTGAACTAGACTCACGCCAGTTTTCAACCATAAACGATTAATTTTTAACAAACTTTTGAAATTTTTAATAAAATAGATGAACTTTCAACCCACTAGTTGAATCTTCAACTAAAATTATGCATCTCTGACCAAAAAATTAATTTCCGACTAAGAGAATTAATTTTTTTATAGTTTAATTTTTTCCCAAAGTAGTTGAATTTTTAACCCAATAAGAAGAACTTTTCAAAAAATAGGTGGATTTCAAACTAGAAAAGTGACATTTTTACAAAATCATTCAAATTTGTACAAAGCAGATTAATCTTTAATCATATAATCAAATTTTTAACTAAAAAACATAAATGTTGAACCAAGATGATTAATTTTCTGCCGAAAAAGACAAATTTTCAGCAAAATACATGAATATTGAACCAGATAGTTGAATTTGCAACTAAAAAAGATAGATTTTCAGCCAAATACTTAATCTGTAGCCGAAAAATAACATTTCAACAAAGTTAAATTATTTAAATAAATAATAATTAAATCCGGCGAACAATGATCTAGATATTCTAGATCGTCTTTTCTTCAGTCATGCAAATAGTATTTTCATCTATTTTATCAGTGGAATGTAATGTTTTGCAGAGTACCGTAAAACGGGGGAATAGCATTACTGGCATTGAATACGTGAGTCATGTTTTTAATTGAAATTCGATATGAATAATTTTTTTAATATCTAGCGATCCTGACGAACAAAGCGGAAAAACAAAACCCGTTCAGAATATGATACCCAATGTTGTAGTCGAAGCATGGCTCCGCTAGGGTACTTTTTTTTTAATGCTGTTGAAGGCCTGGCGGTGCCAAACCATTCTCATGTCACACGGAAAGTTTTTTCAGTTATTGGATATCCATAAACTACTTCACCGATTTTTGGCTTTTGTGACCTCCCCCAAAAGTAACGTAGCCCTTAGCCAAAGACGAATTGTACGTTTATAAATTCTTTTAAATAAAATTAATGTAGATAAACTATTGAATTAAATACTTGACACTTTAAATTCCTATAAGATTTCAAGCCGAAATATATTGCTTTTTCAACAAAATATTTAAATTTTCAACCTAAAAAGATTTTTTACCCAAAGAGATTAATTTTCAACAGAAACAGACGAATTTTCAACAACAAAAATTCAATTTCTGACCACACAGGATGGATTTTTAACAACGTAGTTGAATTTTCGACCAAAAATGATGACTAACGAAATAGTTGAATTTTCCAAAAAAAAAACTGATGTTTAACAAAATAGTTTAATTTTCAGCATACAAAAAAGCATTTGCAATCAGATGGTCGAATTTTAAACAAAAAAAAATTAAATTTAATAAAATATTTAGATTTTCAAGACTGAAAGAAAAATTTTCAGATGATAATTGAATTTTCATCAAAAAAGATTAATTTTTTATCCAAAAAGACAACTTTTCAACAAAATATATGAATTTCTTTTACTAAGTAGTTGATTTTTCAACTTATACAATACACAGGATATTATTTCAACCAAAAATGGAATAGTTAAATTTTTTCATTTAAAAAATCTGATAAAGAAAAGCCCGCTGAATTTTGAATAAAATACATAAATTTTCAACAAAGTTATTTAATTTTAAGGCCAATATATATTTTAAATTATTATATAATTAATTTAATATTCTTAATCTATTAATCTAACAAATTATGTACAAAAAGTTTAATTTTCAACTAAATAGCTTAATTTTGTGACAAATGATTGAATTTTAAAGCCAAAAAGATGAATTTTCTACAAAACAGCAACATTTTTAACATATAAGTTTATTTAAAAGCAATTAGTTGAATTTTTAATTATAATTATAAATGCTTAATATAAAAAAAAATTAACTTTTTGCAAAAAAGTTCAACTTTACATCAAATAATCTACTTTTCAACCAAAAATATGAATTATTGACCAAGAAGATTAATGTTCTACCAAAAAAGATGACTTTTGAACAAAAATAAGATTCTTATACCGAAAAGTTTAATTTTCAACCAACAAATTTAATTTTCTATCAAATTGTTGAATTTTCAAACCAAAAAGATGAATTTGCTACGAGACAGTAAAATTTTTAATATAAAAGTTCATTTGAGAGCAAATAGTTAAATTTTTAATTATAATCATGAATTCCCAATAAAAAGTTAATTTGTTCATAAAGTGGTTCAACTTCAAGTCAAATAATCGACTTCTCAACCAAGAAAGATGAATTTTCAACGAAGCGCGTAACAGTTGATATTTCAACTAAACAAATGATAATAAAAATAATAATAACTGAAGAAATAAATTTTTTAACAAGGTAATATACTTACTCCTACTACTAACTTTTGATAAAAAAGATAACTTTAACAGTATAGTTGCATCTGCATCAAAGTAATTAATTTTTCAACAGAATAATAATAACATTTCAAACCAAAAGTAAAAAAATTCAAAACCAAACATGTAATATTAACCTTTTTAATAAAAAAATGAATTTTTATTCAAAAATATGGTAGAATTTTCTTAATGGGTTCAAGTTCTAAATCTGACGCGATTTGGAAAAACACCGTTAACGGCAAAAAATCGTAAAATGAGTTTTTTATATCGTTGTAATCGTGAAGCAAAGATACACCTAAATATTAAAATAAAGTTTTAAATACAGCGCAATTGAATTGCGCTTTGGCACACTTTTAAGGGTGTAAAAAGAAAGGATAAGTTTGTCAGCCAGACATTTTGTATCAAAACTCAAAAAGTTAGTGCATTTTCAAAAAATTTTAAACCACCTTTTTCAAAATTAAAAAATTTAATCAACAGATTTTTATAGTACGTTAAAATATGACCAATTTATTTTAATGGTTTTTTTTCAATAAAATGAAAATTACCAGAGTTATAGCGTTTACAAAATTAAGAAAAAAAAAAAATAAAATGAAAATTTTAAGCCAAACAACGCACGGTGTGAAAAAACTCGAAAAAAGACAAAAGTTTCTCTTTAAAATCCCTACCAGATTATCATAACAGCTTTTTGAATTTTGTTGAAAAATCGAAAATTGACATTTTTGATCCCACAAAAAATAATAAAAAATTCTACTTTGCGGTTAAACTATGCAAGACACAGAAAAAGATGATGATACAAAATTCATGCATTTAAAAAAGAGCTACAAATTTCTTATAAATTATTTTCAATAGAATGCGTAGTTTTTGTTTTATTCGTGAAAAACATCATTAAAAAAAAGAAAACATTTTTTGGACAAGCGACACATACTACAAAAAGAGAAATGAGACAAAAGTTGTTTACCTGAAAAAAACTATAAATTTTTCATTAATTACTTTTTCCAGAACGCGTTGTTTTTGTTTTATTTATAAAAAACATTAAAAATTAAAAAATTAAATTTCACGACAAAAACACAAGCCACGAAAAAAAATAATGAGAAAAAAATTGTTCGTGCAAAAAACAGCTACGAATTTGTTATAAATTAGTTTTTAATGGAACGCGTAGTTTTAATTTCAATCATGAAAAAAATTAAAATTAAAAAATGAAATTTTTGGACAAACGGGACAAGCTATGAAAAAAAATAAATAAACGAAAGTTACTCATTTAAAAAAGAGCTACAAATTTGTCGTTGATAATTAATTTATAGAGAGCGTAGTTTTTGTTTTAATCGCAAAAATAATAATAAAAATAAAAAAATTAAATTTTTTCAAAAACAACACAGGTACGAAAAGGTCTGTAGATTTTCTCTTAATCATAAAAAATAAGATAAAAAATAATTAAATTAAATTATTGGAAGAACGGAACAAAAGACGAATAAAAATGAA
>JAUELO010000271.1:2562462-2574077 GCA_032357855.1 Amphibolips quercusostensackenii | reverse complement strand
ATACATACAAATTTTTGCGTAATGTGTTAGCCTTAGAAATACATGAAAATGTCACTGTCGAGATCAAAAATTGAAAAATAATTTTGTTCATTGTTGGCCATACTGGAACTCGGCGACATCCATCCCTTAATTACATTCGACTCCATTTCCAGTATTAAAAAAAACTTGTTTATAGTTGGAAATAAAACGAGTATCAATGATATTTGACCTCATTTCCAATATTAAAAAAAAAAATCACCTGTTTATAGTTGCCCATACCCTAATTTGGAAAAATATGCCACTCAATTATATTTGAACCCACTATCCATTATTAAAAAAAACTATTTGTTTATCTATCTATATCCTAACTCGACCAAACCTGCCTTTTAATTACATTTGACCCCATTTCCACTATTTAGAAAAAACACCCACTTATTATTAACCATACATTAACTCGGAAAAATCTATATTTGAACCCATTTCCAGTATCTAAAAAAAAAAATACCCGTTTATAGTTGGCCGTACCCTCACTCGAAAAAATCTACCTTTTAATTATATTTTACTCGATTTGCAGTATTTATAATTACAACATCTATTATAATATAATAGATGATCTTTAATAAAAAAACACTAATGCATTTATTACAATAATTTGATTTAATGAATACTAAAGTTAATTATCCTAAGTATATTTGTGCTTTCAATTTTATTAGAAACCAACCTTTAGTAACTAAAGGTTGGTATCTAATAAAAAATTAATTCTCTAATGAGGTATCGCCTATAATTTTCATACGAACGACAATAAAAAAAGAACAAATGAAAGAAAAAAAAGGAAGATAATAACCATACAGAAAAAAAGGCAAACAAAATATCTAAAAATTAATTTTTTGCATTATGCATTGCATATTTATATTATATTCATTTTTGTGTAAAGGTGATTTGCGAGAAAAAAAAACGTGAAAAAAATTGTTGAGCTCACCTTTAGAATTGCATGGCCTTAAAGTCAAATTGAAGCCCATTTTTTATTTGAAAAGTAGGCCCTTTTAACTTAAATTAATTTTTTTTAAAGATTTGCAATTATTTCCAAAATATTTTAGACGTCAGTAACGAAATTTAAATAATGAGAGCTTTAATTTAAAGATATAATCGTAATTGCTCACCGAAAAGAGACGATTTCCGGTCTGGTTGGGAAAAAATTCCGCTTGAACGCGCTTCCTATTCACGTCTTAAATTATTACGGGACAGGCCGACATTTTTCAGCATGACTAACTTTTTTATATTGAGGGATGGTCGACCACTTCTTATGTATGACTACAAAAATGGACATGCTAGAAGGTTCTTGTCAAGTCAATTGTGATACACTTCACGGAAACTTATCCGGTCTTTGAAATTAAAACCACATGAATGCTTCTTCTACTAAACTAAAAGCTTATACGTCTTGAGATAAAAAGTGAAAAATTTATCTAAAATGAAAGAAAAGCAAAGAAAATATTTTTTTTTTAATTAATGAGGATTGATATCTTAACTTCAGAATTAATACATCATATTTTTGTATGATATTACAGGACATCAAACTGTTGCATTTTTTTTTAAATAACAATTTCCGATAAAAAACACTTAAAAAATAACCAAAAAATTATTCATGATTGTAAATTTTATTTTAAACCTAATTTTTTTTGCGTAAAATAACATATTTCTGGTGAAAAATGTTAAAATAGCCTTAAATTATCCGTTACCTAAAATTGTGAATAAATTACACAAATTACAATGATTTTTTATTGATAATTTCAAATTCCAAGGAAAACACTAACACAAGCTAAAATTGTTCAAGCTCGTAAATTGTATTATTTTTAATAAAGCTTATTGGATTTAAATCTAATGGTTTTTGTTTTCAAATACAAGTTTTTACTTTTGTGTGCTAGACTCTAACCTAACCTAACATTGTTATAAAATTATGAACCATTAAAATCGAATAATTTTTGTTTAAAAATGTTAATTTCCGTTAACAAATGTTGTCAATCCCAAAAAATGTAAATTGATGAACAATTTTCAATCTTTAAAATCCATGATAATTTTGTGTTAAAAATACACATTCCCGACATAAAATGAAACGCTAACATAACCTTAAATTATTGCGAATTGGGAATCTTGATGAAGATTTTGGTTAAAAAGTGCTAATTTCCGGTGAAAAAAATTAACACAACCTAATACTTTTAAAGACTTTGAGTTTTATTATTAAGAGGGATTATTTGTAGATTTATAATAAAACAATTTTAATTTTAAATATAAACAACTTTGAGTAATGAAAAGGCAATTAGGTTTTCATAATTTCTATTTTGATACTCTTCCCCATATCTAATCGTCGATCATTAAGTTGAAAATTTTTTTAAGTAAAAAAAAGTTCTTAGTTATTTTTTAAAACAAGGTTTTATTAAAATATTATAAAAGAAACTAAATAATTTACTCTGAAAAGGGGGGTTTTACTAATAATATAATAATAATGTGACTAAAAATAATTGTGTGGGGCTCAAATATTAATATTTCTGTCTCATATAAATGTAATCTTCAATCCATACGCACCACGATTTTATTTTTAGTCAACTGAAAATGTATCGATTTTTGGTCTAAAATTAATTTTTTTGATAAACGTTCAATGTTCTTGGTTGAAATTTCATTTTGCTAGAAAATTGATCTTTTTTAGTTAAAAATGCACTTACGTTGTCGAAAAATCGTCTTTTTCAGGATGAAAACTCACAATTCTGGATGAGTTTTTTTTTATTGACTGAAAAATATTTCTTGGTTGTAAATTGAACTTTTTTGATGAAAATTCTTTTTTTTTTGGGTTCAAAATTAGTCTGTCGTGGTTAAGGATTCAAATAATTTGATGAAAGTTCGTACTTTAAATTTAACTGTTTTTGATTAAAAATTTAAAGATTTGTTGGTGGAAATATAAACTATTACACTTTTTCTTAAGAAATTATTTTTTTATCAAAGATCCATCACTTTAGTTTAAAATTTAAATCTTTTGTTAAAAAATACCTTTTTCTTAGTTTAAAATCAACTATGTTAATTAAAATTTAATTCTTTCATTTTTGGTTCTAAATTTATTTTTTTGATTTGAAAACTCGATTATTTTCTTGAAAATTCATGTATTTTTTATTTTTTATTTATTTATTTTTTTACAAAAATCTGCAATTAAAAAATATTAAATCTTATAGAAGTTTTATATATTTCTGTTTCAAACAAAAATAGAAGATCAAATATTTTCTGTTTGCTTAAGGTTTAAATTTTTTATATATTATTCGCTTAAAAAATTGTTAACTGTTTATCCATTAACCTAGATTTCCTAGAAGATACAACATAATAAATATATGAATGATACTTCAACCAAAAAATATTTTATTTTTAAATAACAGACAGTTGAATTCGTCCCCAAAAAGACAGATTTTTAGCAAAATACCTGAATTCCAAACCAAAAAAAATCATTTTTACTAGTTGCATTTTAACCAAAAGAGATAAAATTTTTTCCAAAAGAGACAAATTTTCTGCAAAACAGTTCAATTTTTTAACACACGAATCTGAATTTTCAACGAAATAGTTACATTATCAACCGATTAGATGAATTTGCAACTGAAATGATAAATCTTTAACAAATGAATTTTCAAACCAAAAAGACGAATTTTTAACCATATAATTCAATTTTTAAGCAAAAAATAATTTTTAGCCATGAAAGAAAAAAAACCCACCCAAATTATAATTTCGGGGGATAAATAATTTTAAATACAAGAAAATTTCAAATAAATATTTATTTTTAAGTTTATTTGTTTTTAAGGTTATATAAATATTTAATTTTCCTAAGATTCTTGAGAAAAATTTAAAAAATTTAAAGGTTTCAGATATGTCGAAAAGTATAATCCTTTTCTCAGAATTTTGTAAAATTTTAGGAAAAATTCAAGTCAGTTTAAAAAGATATTTAGGGCTTTTAGAATTTTGGAAGATGTCCTTTTAACTGACTCGAACTATTTCTAAAATTTTGATAGATCTTTAAAATTTTTAAAAATTGTCCTTAAACCTTCCAGATATTTTCGAAGTTTTTCAAAATTTTTTGAAATGTTTTGATAACTTTTTAATTTTTCTTTAAAAATTAATTTTAAAAAATAAAAAGGCATTAAAGATGTTGTCAGGATTCTCAAAAAAGTTTATTATTTTCTTAAGCCTTTCAAACTTCTCAAAAGTTTCGAATTTTTTTCGAAACTTTCAAAAATTTACATTTTGTTTAAAATTTTTCGAAATATTTTGAAATTACAAATTATTTTTTTTACAATTTCCAAAACCTTTAAACCTTCTGAATATCTTTTAAAATTATTCAAATTTTTCCAAATTTTTTTTTTTTTAAATCCTGAAAAATTACAAAAATTGCATTTAAAACTTTCAGATTCTTATGAAAATTTTTGAAGTCTTTTGAAATCTTTTAAAATCTTTTCAAATATTCACATAAAATTAATTTTCCAAAATAAAGAATCATTAAAAATTTTCCCATGAACTTTAAGAATTTTTTTTTTGTTATCGTGAAACTTTCAAAACCCTTAAGAAGCTTCAAAATTATGATCTAAATATTCAAAAATATACATTTTAAACACTTTTTAAAAATGTTTTCAATTTTTAAAATAATTTTTAATCTGTTTCAGACTTTTAAATGTCTGTTCATATTACTCAAATTTTTTTATAAAACTTAAAAAATTAATTGAAACTTGTTGAAAAATTTGGCTTGAAAATCGTCGATATTCTTTTTCAACCTTTCAGAAATAATTTAAGATGTTTTGAAATATTTGTCAATCAGTTTAAATTTTCCCAAGAATTTAAATAAATTTTTTTATTATCAGTAAACCCTTTAAATATATTCTAAGAAGCTTCAACATTCTTATTTCCAAATATGTAAAAATATACGTTTTTTTCTAACTTTTTAAAATTGTTTTCAAGTTTTGCATTAATTTTGCATTTTTTTCAACTTCAAAATGTTTCTCAAACTTGACTGAATTTTTTTAAAACTTTGTAATCTTGCTGATAGCAAAATTTGGCTTTAAAATCGCCCATATTATTTTTTGAAAATTTAAGATATAATTTTGAATGTTTTGAAATCTTTTTCAATTTACTCTTAACATTTTTGAAGATTTTTGATATATTGAAAAAGTACAATTTTTTTATATTACAGGTTTTTGCAAAATTGTAAGGAAAATTTGAGACAGTTTAAGAGGTATGTAGGACTTTCAGAAGTTTTTAAAAGAAACATATTTCACAGTGACTCGAATTATTTCTAAAATTTTTTAAAATATTTGAAAATTAAAAAAGTTGCCCTTCAATCTTTCAAATTTTATTCTAAATTTGTAGCAATATTTTGAAATGTATCAAAATCTTTTTCAATTTTCTTCAAAAATTAATTTTTTAAATAAAGAAGAATTCCAAGGTATCCCAAGAAAAGTTTTTTATTTTCTTGAAGCATTTCAAACTTTTTAAAAAGCTTGGAAATTTTTTTCGAAATTTTCAAAAATTTACATTTTGTTTTGAATTCCTGTGAATCTTTTAAAATTTAGAATCATTTTTTATCATTTCCAAAAAATTTAAACATTATAAATATCTTTTGAAATTATTCGAATTTTTCCGCAAATTTCTTTTAAGTTCTGAAAAATAAAAACAAAAATATCTTCGGATCTGCCAGATTCTGTTTTGACAATTTGGGAAATCTTTTGAAATGTTTTGAAGTCTTTTAAAAATATTATTTTAAAATTAATTTTTGAAAATAAAAAATCAGTTTAAATTATCCTATTAAGAAATACTTTTTATTATCGTGAAACTTTTCAAAATGCCTGAGAATCTTACAAATTTTTATTTCTAAATATTCAAAAATTTACTTTTTTCAACTTGTTAAATTTTTTCTAAGTTTTAAACTAATTTTAAATCTTTTTAAAACTTCAAATATCTCTTGAACTCACTCGAATTTTTTATAAAACGTTGTAAACGTGCTAATTGAAAAATGTTGCTTTAAAATCGTCCACACTCTTTTTAAAAAATTTTAGGAAATAATTTAAGATGTTTTGAAATCTTTGTCCATTTTATCTTTAAATTTATTTTTCAAAATAAAAGATCAGTATACATTTTGCCAGGAATTTTAAGTAATTTTTTTATTATCGTGAAACGTTTCAAAATCTTCGAGAAGATTAAAAATTTTTATTTCCAAATATTCAAAAATGTACGTTTTTTATAACTTCTTTGAAACGTTTTTAAGTTCGAAATTAGTTTTGAATCTATTCAAAACTTCTAAATGTCTCTTAAACATGATCTACTTTTTTATAAAACTTTGTAATCTTTCTAGCTAAACATTTTTACTTTAAAATCGTCCACATTCTTTTTAGACATTTTAAGAAATAATTTGCGATGTTTTGAAATCTTTGGCAATTTTCTCTTGAAATTTATTTTTCAAGGTAAATCAACAGTTTAAATTTTCCGAGGAATTAAAAAAATTTTTTTTTTTCATTATCGTGAAACCTTTCAAAATCTTTAAGAAGTCTCAAAATTTGTATTTCCAAATATTCAAAAACGTAAGTTTTTTCTAACTTCTTTTAAATCTTTTCAAGTTTTAAATTAATTTTGAATCTTTTAAAAACTTCTAAATTTCTTTCAAACTTAATAAAATATTTTATTGAACTTTGTAATATTGATATATGAAATTTTTTGATTTAAAATCGTTTTCTGAAGTATATGACAATTTTTTTTTAAATTTATTTTTACTGAATAAAAAATCAGTTAAAATTTTTTCCATGAATTTTAAGAATTTTCTGACATTCTCTTGAAGCATTTGAAAATTCTTAAAAAACTTATTTTTTAGAAATCTTCGAAAATCTACACATTAGATGTTTTAGATCAAAGTACTATGCACCTTTCTTCCATTAATTATTATTATTGAACATATTATTTAGATAAACTTATAATTTTCATAAACTTGAATTTTGCAGATTTTTTTTATTGGGGAAAAAGAACGACAGCCTTATCCAATCATAAACGCGGGTTTCCGGATACCAGTAGTTTAAAATTGTTTCGAGTAATTTCGAGATAGTATCGAGAATTAATCGAAAATGGCGCCTTGCGCTTTTCAATAGTTGGATTTGAATGAAAGCTTTTTTTTAATCATTATACTTTTAGATAGGAAAGATCGTCATATTTTCAACTTGTAAGTATAGCAGCTTCCTAGGTAACTAAAGGCATTTCTGCAAGTATAGGGGACAGCTATAATAAAAAATTTTGAACCGGTTCGCAAAGCCATTTCGTATGCAGAGAGGAAACCGGGTGGATAAAATAAGAAAACTATGCTTGCTTGAAATTCTTTGGACGTGAAGAAATTCTGTAACTCTTTGCAGAATAAACTTGTTTTTATTTCTATTGTCTGTATATATAGTATTGATAAATAATAAAATACTGTTTGTTACAAAAAAAAATCGAAAATAAAAATATTTTCTTTATACTGACATGACCCATTTGTCGAACTATTTTTAGCAAATTTTTGCAGAAGATTCCAAACCGCCCACGTATATTTCTCTACGTAAGGAAAGGCGCTTATATTAGCGCTTTCCAAATAAATTTGACTGTATCTAGATGTGCACGTCCAAATTATAAATAAACCTGCTTAGTAACCAAAAGGCGGAAGATTTGAATCCGTAGACGTAGACAAACTATTTTTGCATTTTACTACATATTACTGAGAGTATTACAAATACGTGTCTACAGTGTGGTATAGTAGTGGGTCGCAAACAGGAAATGATTTTGTAAAAGATTGCAGAAAACTCGCTTTTCAGACTGCAGATATTGCATGAGGACTTGTGTTATACGAGATTTGAAAAAAATATTTGCAGGATAAAAATAATTACATCTTTCGGAAAAAGTGTCATAATTGTCACTGTATTTTTACGAATTCTATTACAATTAGTGCAGTGGAAAGTGAAAATTAAAAAAATAGTTCCATTTTCAACTAAAAAAATTAACTTATCAAAAATATTAATTTTCTACCAAAAAAGTAGAATTTTCAACAATATACAAAAAATATAAAATTTCTACCAAAAGAGATGAACTTCCAAACCAAAAAAATGAATTTTCAACTAAAAGGATCAATTTTCTACCAAAACTGAAGAATAATTAAGTTTTCAGTTGAAAGAGTTAATTTTCTTCAGAAAATTTTTTTTTCTAGAAAATAGTTAAAGTTTCAACCATAGAGTTGAATCTTTAAACAAAAAAATTAATTTTTAACAAAATAGTCCAACTGTTTTTAACCAACAAGATTTCAAATTTTCAATAAAAAATATGAATTCTCAGCAAAAAATTTAATGGTTTATGTTTCAACCAGAAAAATATTTCAATTTCAAATAAATAACAGTTGAATTCAACCAAAAAAATAATGCATTGTCAACCAAATAGTTAAACTTTTAACCAAGAAGATCAATTTTCAAGTAAACGAGGATTATTAAGCCAAAAAATCGATTTTATAACAAAATACATGAATTCTTAATTAGGAAATACCAATTTTCGACAAAAAATGAAATAGTTATATTTTCAACACAAAAGATTTATTTTCAACCAAAAAAGAAAAAATTTGAAACAAAATATTTAAATTTTCAACAAGAATGATAAATCTTCACAAAAAAAAAGAATTTTTAACAAAGTATTTACACTTTAAATCAAATAGTTGAATTTTAAACTAAAAAAGACCAATTTTTAACCGAAAATGTAATCGTTAAATTTTCAATCAAAAAGATTTATTTCCAGCAAAAAAAAAAGAAATTTTCATCAAAATAGTTAATTTTTCAACGACAAATATGAATTTTCAACTAAAATGACGAATCTTCGATAAAAAAAATGAATTTTTATTAGATTTGGTAAACTTTTAACATAGTAGTTGAATTTGCAACCAAAAAAGATAAATTCTCAACAAAAAATTTAATGGTTGGTGTTTCTACCAAAAAATATATTTTATTCTACATTAATAACAGTTGAATCTAACCATAAAAAGAATGCATTTTCAAAAATAAAGTTAAATGTGTAACCAAAGAGATAAATTGTCAACTAAAATGAGAAACCAAATATTACATTTTCATCTCAAACGATAAATTTTCAACCAAAAATAATATAATGAAATTTTCAACTAAAATGATGATTAATAAATAATATGATGTTAATTGTTTTTTGTCTGCTGTTCTGAAATAAATATTTTTTCAATATTTATTTTTATTTCTAAATTGTGAAACAATTGCTCTCAGCTCCGCTGGGATGCTAAGCCTGGTCTTCCAGATTGCCAGTCTTATAGTTGAATTTTGAACCAACAAAGGTAAATTCCACAAAAAATGTGAAGGTTGATGTTTGAACCAAAAAAAAATTTAATTTTAAATCATTAATGAAAAAAATAATAAACCAAGTATTAAAATTTTTAACTCAAACAGATAAATTTTCAATAAAAAATGGAATAATGAAATTTTCAAGCAAAAAATTTATTTTTAACAAAAAATTTAATATTTCATATTTCTACCAAAAAGTGCTTAATTTTAAATTAAAAAGGCATAATGAACTTTTCAAACAAAAAATATTAATTTTTAACAAAAAATGTAATAGTTGATATTTCTACGAAAGAGGTTTTAATGTTAAATAAAAAAAACAATTCCCACACAATAATTAAATTTTCTACCAAAGGGATACATTTTAAACTAAAATGATAAACCAAGAAGTCTAATTTTCAACTTAAAAAGATAAATTGTAAACCAAAAATGAAACAGTGATATTTTCAACAAAAAAATTAACTTTTAACAACAAATGTAATAGTTAATATTTCTAACAAAGAGGTTTTCAATTTTAAATAAATAACAAAAAAAATTTCAACAAAGTATTTAAATCTGCGACCAAAAAGATAAATTTTTAAATAGAATGATAAACCAAGTAGCTGAATTTTCAACTCAAAAAAATAAATTTTCAACCAAAATGTATTATTGAAATTTTCAAACAAAAAATTAATTTTTAATAAAAAATGTTATATATGATATTTCTACCAACAATTTTTAAATTTTAAATCAAAAGCAGAAGAAATTTTCAACAAAATAGTTAAATCTTCAACCAAGGAGATAAATTTTCAAACAAAAATGGAATAGCGAAATTTTAAATAAACAAGAAAATTATTTTAAATTATTTTTAATTCTAAATTAATAACAGTCGAATTCTAACAAAAAGATGAATTTTTTAACCAAAAGCAAAATAGTGATATTTTCTTCCAAAAAATTTAATTTTCATTTAAAAATGTAATAGTTGATATTTCTACCAAAAAATTTTTTATTTTAAATCAAAAACAGAAGGAATTTATTACAAAAAAATAATTCTGCAACCAAAAAGATACATTTCAAATAAAATGATAAACTAAGTAGATGAATTTGCAGCTGAAAAAAAAATTTGCAATTAAAAATGTAATTTTGAAATTTTCAACCAAAACATTAATTTTCAACCAAAAATGTAATATTTGATATTTCTTCCAAAAAGTGTTTAATTTTAAATCAAAAACAGAAGCAATTCAAAAAACAAATAGGTAAATTTTGAAGTAAAGAGATAAATTTTCAACTAAAATTATAAATTTTTAATTAAAAAAGGAATAATCAATTTTTCAACCAAAAAATAGTAATTTTTAACACAAAATGTAAGAGTAAATATCTCTACGAAGAAGGTTTTGATTTCAAATAAAAAAAAAATAATACAAAAAAAACAAATTCCATAAAATAGTTAAATTTCCTATCAAAGGGATACATTTTCAACTAAAATGAGAAATCAAGAAGTTGAATTTTCAACCTAAAAAGATAAATTCAAAACTAATTAAAATAAATTTTAAGTCAAAAACATGAGGAATTCTCAACAAAATAATTAAATCTACAACCAAAAAGATAAATTTTGAAATAGAATGATAAACCAAGTAGCTGAATTTTCAACTCAAAAAAATAAATTTTCAACTCAAAATGTTATATTGACATTTTTGAAACGAAAAATGTAATAGCTGATATTGCTGCCAACAAATTTTTTAATTTTAAATCATAAACAAAAGAAATTGTTAACAAAATACTAAGATTGTCAAGCAAAGAGATGAATTTTCAACCAAGAATGGAATAATAAAGTTTTAAAAAAATTAATTTTTAACCATTTTTAATTCTAAACCAATAACAGTTGAATTTAATCAAAAAAGTTGAATTTTTAACCAAAAATAAAATAGTGATATTTCTAACAACAAAAATAATTTTTAACGAAAAATGTTATTGTTAATATTTCTACCAAAAAATTTTTTTAATTTAATTAAAAAACAGAAGGAATATTCAACGAAATAATTAAATTTGCAACAACAAAGATAAATTTTCAAATAAAATGATAAACCAAGTAGCTAAATTTTCAACCATTTTTAATGTTAAATCAATATTACTTGAATTTAAGCAAAAAAGATCAATTTTTGATTTTCTTAAAGGCTGTGTCTAGACTCTAGTCGTTTCGAAAAATTGGGGGACTTGGAAAAGGGTATGGGCTAGTCGTCCCGAATTTTCGGGACGACTAGCCAAGCGTATGGAAAATATTGG